>CABFPE010000316.1:764791-785021 GCA_900660155.1 Hofstenia miamia
AATAATTTTGTTGTTGATTAACTCTTCCAGTATGCAATTATATTCATCCTTCATTTGTTCAGGCACCCTTCTGACTGGCAGCTTGATCAGTTTCTCTGTTGTTGTGACTATTTTGTGCTTCTCACCCATTGCCTGCCCTACGCTTATTTCTCCTTAATTGAATATATGTTTATGTTTTTCTAACAGCATCCTCAATTGCATGTCTTCTTCTGCTTTTGTCCCAATGCCCTTGAATCTGCTTTTGGGAGTACTCATGACTTTGATGGTGTTTGTCCACTTGCCCTTGAATCAGCCATGTGGAGTACTATCTGTTTTCCTTTGCAAGTCCTTGAGTTGACCATGCAAATTACTTGCTCCATCATCATCTTCTATTGCCTTCCAAATGAGTCTGATGTTAGTTCTGATGTATTTTCCATATATTCTTATTTGAGATTTTTTCAGATTGACGTTCCAGTTCATTGCATTGAGGATTGGTATTCTTCCCTTTCTGTGTTTTATTGTACAGACACTAGATGGCATTGATACTTGTTTGGTGTTGATGCCTTTATTGTCATACAGCATTATGTTGGCTGTTATAGGGTCCTCCTTCTTGATTGTATGCATCTTCCATTGGTGTGGCTGTAGGTGGATGTCTTCTTGCAGTTGAAATGTAAATATCTTCTGCTCCCCTTGTTCTTCTTCAATCTCCATCTCTTCTTCTTTTACCTTTATGGTTCCTTTAGCATAGTTAATAACACTTCCATTTTTCATCAAAAAGTCATTGCCTAATATGACTTCATATGGCAGCAAGTTATTGTGTGTGTCCACAACCACCAAGGATTGTTCAAACGTTGTATTTGCAATTCTCCTTTGTACTATGTTTATCATTCCTTTTGTATCAATATAATCTCCTTATGCATTAATTAGTTTCTTTTTGCAGCTGTTCAAGTCTTCCCATTTGAATCCCAACTTCATGGCACATTCATTGGTAATTATGGATGTTGCTGCTCTGGTGTTGATTGTCACTTTCGTCATTACTCCATTAATAGCTATCATTATCATATTAATCATGTCGAGGTTTGTCAGGATCATTATTGATGCAAGGTTGTTATGAGTTGGCGCTCTACTTAGTTTTCTGACTCCTCATCAGTTGGTAATACTTCATTGATTTCGTCTTCTGTTTGTTGTACATCCTCTTCATCATAGTAAGCCTCTTCATCCCCAATTACATTTATCTGTTTTGGATAGTCTGGTTTTTTATGTCCTTTCTGTCCACAACCATAACATTTGACGTCTTTCTCCTTTACTTTTCTAGTCTTCCCGTCTTTTGCTTTCACTTTTATTATCTTGTTTTGTTTCTGTGTAGGCTTTATTGGGGGTGCATGGTTTAACGTTCTTTCTCCAGGTTGGTCCCTCTCTATGCCATGCAGCTTTTTCGTATATCCAGGCGTTGTTTCCAATGGTTGCTTGTATGTCAACTGCCTTTCTAATCATTCTTTCCAACTTATCATCAACATCACATTTGATTTCTAACTGTGTTCTGATGCTTTCAGGCATCCCTTTGCAAATGTGTGAGAACAAATCGTATTTAGAATATCTGTTTTCTCCTGAACTGAGGATTAGCAATCATTCAACTTGTTGCATGTAATTTTGAATGTCATTGGTTTTTTTCATCTTCATCGCATTTAGAATGATTTGGTATTGATTTTTAAAACTCTCATTTTCATAGTAGTTCATAAAATCTCCAATTAGTAATTGATAGTTTCTTTTTGTTTCTGCGTCCAAGAGCAAACAGTGTTGGGAAGCTGCAACTGTTAAGTATAATGGGAGTCTCACCACTGCTGCCTGTTGGCTCATTTTTGCTCTGCAATTGTCAATTCAAACATTTGTAGCCATTCAGCAAATGTTGGATTATAACCATCTACCCTTCCATTAATTTTGGGTAGGGTTGCTTTGCAAGGTATCATATTGCTGTGGTAAGATTGAGTCCTCATATTTAGGTTTCCTGTGGTTTTTATGGCATCTTCTTCTTGCAGTTGTTTAGTCACTGCTTTTGTGATTTCATTAATGATTTTCTGTTTCTCAAAGTCTGATTCTTCATATGTTACCTCTTTGTGGGCCAATGCAGTGCCTGTAGTTTGTTTTCCTTTCTGGAATAAAATTCTATTTTATGGGTTTGCATACTGCTCCTATTTTCCTCTTCTGTTAGCTGTAATAATCTTAATTTATCTTTCAGCTGTTCTAGTTCTCCCCCCTATAGATCATTGTCCTCAATTAGTTGCCTGTTTGTTTTCTCCAGCTCTTGATTTCTCTCTTGCCCTTGTTGGTTTTGCTCAAAAAACCCTTTATTGGACTTTGATAATTGGTAGGTGAGGGTTTTTATCTCATTTTGGAATAATTTGCTTTGTTCATCTAGCTGCATCACCATGCTTAATCTGATTTCAGTCAGTATCGTATCACTTTGTCATTCCATTTCTTTGACTTTCTTAGTTAACTGTGGCTGAGTTTTCACCAAAGTATGGTGATGGTCATATAGTTCTGGGAGTTACTGCTTTAATTGCAGTTTTCTTTGCACTTCCTTTTTTTCCTTTTGTCATTTTTTCTTTCTGGTTCATAGTGGTCTTCCATCCTCTTGATCATGATTCCAGGATCCTAGTGAAGTGCTTGTGTTTGGTTTCAGGTATCTCTCTCTATTAACTAGTTGTTTTTCCATGTAACTGTTTGTTGCTTGTTTCCACTTTCACTTGTAGCTTTTGTTGTAGTTCCACTGAATGTTTCTTCTTTAGAGTTGCTGTTCTTGGCTGTCATGGTCGCCATGTAATATCCTCTACCAGGCATTGTCACTATATATCTACTGTTACTGTATAACATTAGTTGTGTTACTGTGGGTAAGGATTTACTTGTTACATACTGCTTGACTTGTTGCTTCTGTTAACTTATGTAAACTAGAATTAACCATTCACTATTTAGGTGATAAAGTCATGTGGTAATCTATCCAATGATTGCTGATGGGCATCTGCCTGAAGCTGATCTCCACATCCAGTTTTGCTATTTCCTCAGTTTTATTGAGTGCCACATCTCAGCTCAATTGATACAGTTTATGTGTACCCTATCCTAGCTCAGTGTATACTCAAGGCACAGCACAACTCGACTTAAACTATATTTTGTAAAAGTGTTCTATCTATTTGCAACCTGACTTGTTACTAGTTGTTTGTTAAATAGTACATGTAGCCATTACTGAAATATATTGGCTTGTTTAAATATATTTATTTCAAATAGCTTCCTAACTTACATTTATAATTTAATACATGTACAGTCAATTTATCAGTAATTTATGGGTCATCAATTTAGATCTAAAATAGTATTAATATATTTCTTAGGTTTTGGTCATCCAACCATTTGTTGACAATCAATTATTCTAATACATGTAGTAAAGAAATGCTAGTCGCCTAATTGAGAGAAAACCCTTATACCTAACTTATGTGCTCTTTCATGGTCTGGTACAGGGACCATAGAATCATTCTCTGTGATGGATCCAGACCACTACTAAACACCACTCAATTAGCTCAACATTGTTTAAATGTTCAAACCATTAAAGTAGAATAAAATAAGAATTCCAAGTAAAATTCTTTATCAAACTCTTACAAGGTTTTTAATCTATTTATAGTAATTTCAGAAAAGTACCTGTTGATTCAAATTTAAACTTCTGCCAAGATGGCAGCTAAAAATAATGGAAGCAATGTTGCCCCCTCATTTAGTAAAAAGTATTTTTATCAACTGATACTAATCTCTCTTTTTTGACACATGTTGTTTCTTAGTTGCATAATACAAATAAATCTAAATTATTCTAATTGATTTGATTACAATATTTTTTAATCATCTTTTCTTTGATCTTAATCCATTCTGCTCAATGTTTTGCAGCTTATTCCATATTTTTGTGGATGATGCTACACTAAAATGCTTAGCTTCTATGTTATTAGACTCCAATAACTATAATTAATGGATGAGATAACAAGCACTATTTAGGTGAGAAAGCTTTGCAGGATTTTTGCCAGCTGTTGATGGTTGTGCATCCACCTGGAGCTGATCTCCAAAATCAAGTAACATCCACTTCTTTCTGTTTCCATTGAATAAGTTCCTCCTCTCCACTCAGTGAAGCAACTTATGTGTTCCCTATCCTAGCTTGGTGCTTACTCAAGGCTTGACACAGTTCAATTTAGTCTCAATTTGTAAAGTGTACTATATACTTGCAACCTTGATTGTTACTAATTGCTCAAATAAATATGTAATTAGCCATTACTGAAATATATTGGTTTTATTTAACCAAGATTAATAAATAGCAGCTTCCTAACCTACATGTAGTAATTGATACATACAAGGTCACATTTTTGGTCAAGTTATAGTCATGAATTTGGATCTATTTTAAATATAAATACAAAAACCTACATTTTGCTTACCAGAATTATATCAAATTCATTATTGTTAATACATGTAAGAAAAGATCAATAGTTAGCTAAATGGAAGTTAAAACTTCTAATTGCACACCTAACCTAAGTGTAGGTTTGTGGTTTTGAAAGAGGAACCGAGAATTGTTCCCATTATGGGATCCTTGCCACTACTGAACACCAACTTTTTAGCTAAACATTGTAGTTAATAATCACACTGTTATAAAAAACTAAAGATAAGAAATTTTACAATGATTTTGCTCTATTTATTGTAGAATCTTGCCAACATCAAATTTAACTTAAATCAGGCTTTTGCTTGACATAATTCCAGTTTATTTACTATTTAATGTATGACAGACTCAAATGCCTCTCTCTCTCTCTGTGTGTAATACTTAACTGTTTAACTTAATTAATATTAGCTACACTTAATGCCTCAGATAACTACTGTTCATTTAGATCAAGAGTGATTGATGGTGCAATTGGTATCAACCTGACCTGAAGCAATGCATTAGAGGATATTTGGTCTTTGCGGATTAATCCAGTTTCACTCAGATGACATCAAAGAAAATACCAATGGTTGACTCAGTGCATGGAAATGTTGTCTCAGTGAACTAGTGTGTGTAATTTGTCATCAATTTAGTGCATTGATTGTTCTTCTTATTATTGCAGTTAAAATATAAGAAGGCAGTAACAAAACTGTGGTGCTTCAGCTTATTATATTTCCCTACATATAATAACCCTAAAGATATAAAAGTACATGTGAGCCCTTTATACATGTGAACAATCAAGGCAGTCAGCAATAAATAAATGTTGTAACTTTGTCCAATGTCACAGAATTTTATAATAGGCAATTGATCTAATAACACAGGAAAATGAGATCTAATAAACATTGCCTTCATCATGAGGGTCAACCTAACAATCATAATAATAACAATAATTGTTGAGTAATGAATGATAGGAAAGCCATAACAAATAAAGCTCCCTATTCTTACACCTAATCTAAAAGCACATCAAGTAAACAACAACTACCAGCTGCACCACACTTTTGAAAGGCTGTATGTGCTTCTATTCCAGACTTTCTTTAAATGCAGTTGGGGACCACTGTCAGGATTACTCTAGTGCTTCTACAGTAGTTTTCCATTTAATTTAATAAAATAACCTGACAAGAACAAAGATGTAAATCCAGTAAATTTCATTCATCATCAAATAAATCAACTGCACTCTTTTTATACTTAGTAATAATAAACAATCAAACATTTGGCTAATACCTGTCTAATTGATGTTGTTGTGAATTTACTAACTTTCCCTCTAATTTCTTTGTCTGCTGTTTTACACACATCAACATTAATTATCATTTGTGTCTTGGTCTTTTATAATTTTACAAATAATATAATTAATAATAATCATGTGTTTACATTTAATAATTATTTTACTGGAGTCTCATTTCTTTCCACTTCCTCTCTTATCTTGACCACACATGATTTTATGTTGATTATGTTAAATTATATCTGAGTTCAAAAAGTACCTGTTGATTTTGAATGTCAAATGTTCATCTGTCAAGATGGCTAAAATTAGTTGAAGCAATTTATCCCCCTTTGTTTTTTTTACAAATTAGTCAAATCAACAAATATTAATTGTTAATCTTTTCCCTTATGATTTCTTAGTTGCATTATGCAAAAGTAATCTAATCTTAATTCTTCTTTGACTGACTATTTTCTTTAGCAGCTTGATTAGTTTTGGATTATGCTACATGTCCTCTTCAGCTTGTGTTATTTTTAGCACTGCCCACTCTCCATGTACCAATGCATCCATTTTTTATATTATTATTTCTACTTGCTAATTGACCCATTTTATCATTGCAAATTCTGGTTGCTTTGTTATTTTGAGTACAGCCTCTCTCTCTCTCTGTTGTTACAGTTTTCACATACTTCAGAAATTTAGCTTCCTTGATGTTTTCTGAAATGCATGTGATCTCCCTTAATTCATCATCTTTCTCAAAAATATTTTGAAGTATTTCTGATTTAAATTTATTTTAACATTCTCTACCATGCACTGTCACCCTTTTCTCCTTGCTACTTTATAGCTTTTGATGTGTACTTTTGGGTAGGGATGTACTAATTTGACACTGCTTAGCTTCCACTTAGTTCCATTACCTTTAATTAACAGACATTACTATAATCACTATTTAGGTGATGAAGCCATGCAGCTTCTCTTCTAATAGTTGGTAATGGGCATCTGTCTGAGGCCAATCTCTACATCCAGTATCACTTACTCACCAATGATCCAGTTGGTTGAGTTCCACTCCTCAGCTCATTGATATAACTTATGTGTACCCTATCCTAGCTTGGTGTATACTCAAGACAAGACAAAACTCAACTTAATCTCCACTTGCAACAGTGTTTCATGTACTTGCAACCTGACTTGTCACTAGCTGTGTAGTTAATATTATTTGTAGCCATTACTGGAAAATATTGGCTTTAATAAATTAGTTTAGTATGCAGCAGATTCCTAACCTACATTTAATAACCATTACATGCTTGATCACATTATCAGTTGCATTATCATTATTAATTTGTATCTAAATAAATATAAATATAAATTCCTAGGTTTTGGCTTACCAGCCATAATTTGAGTATGTTAAGTTTAATACATTTAGGTTAATGATTGGTAGTCAATTATATGAAAATAAAAAACTCCTATTCCTAACCTAAGTGCACTTTCATTGCCTTCCACAAAGACCCTTCAATCATTCCCATGATGGATCAAGGCCACTACTAAACACAACTTGTTTAGGTTAACATTGCATTAAATAATCAAACCATAATAAAGAAACAATATAAGAACTCTGAAGAAATTTCTTTATCAAATGTTCTAATGAAATTAAATCTATTTATAGTAGCTTGAAAAAGTACCTGTCAATTTCAAATGCTGAATCTTTAGTCTACAAAGATGGCGGCTAAAAATAATGGAAGCAACTTTGCCACCTTCATTTGGTCAAAATTAATAGTATCAACAAATACTATTTCCTAATCAATTATACTGATTATTACTTGGTTGCAACATACAAATTAATCTAAGCTGATAATAACTTTTTACAATATATTTTTAATCACTTATGTTCATTTGGATGATGCTACATGCCCTCCTCAGCTTGCATTATTTTTAGCACAGCTCACTCTCCATGTACCAGAGTGTACACTTTTCATATTATTGATTCTGCTTGCTGGTCTTCCCATTTTATCTTGTCAAATTTGTCATTTTTAGCACTGCCTCTCTTTCCATTGTTCCTGTATTTGCGTATTTCAGGAACTTTGCTTCTCTAATGTTCTCTGCTATCAGTGTTATTTCTCTCAGTTCATTGATCTTCCTTGAAAATATCTTGTAGTATTTTTGGTAGAGCTGTATTCCTTTCAACCCAATCAATAATGTCATCTGGGCGTCAGCTCAACTTGTGTGGGCTAGCTCTTTTCTTATTGCTTTCTCTGGGTAGAAAAATGTGAACACTTTTCTTAAGCATGTTTGCCACATCTTTGTAAAAGAAGCTGATATTGTCTATCACTTCTTGTTCAATGATCTCCCTCAGGTTATCCTCATCATTGTCACTATTTCTACTCTTTTGGTGACATCTTAGTAGTGATATTTCTTCTCCCAGATTTCCATCCATACTATGTCATTCACTCTTGAAAATAGCATTATTGCTTTTAGTATGCAGTTCTCAATCTCATTTCATAGATTTTTCTGTTGTACATTTATTGGTTTACCTTGTGTGTATAACTGATAAAGGGTTATCATCCCTTCTATATACACTCTCTCATGATTATCATTTCTTAGCATAATCTCCTTTGACTTTCCATATTCATCTTTTTCTATGATTGTTCTTGCCTTCTCCTTTGTGTTAGCATATGATTTGAATTTGTGCAAAAAGGCTTTTGTGACTTTTATTTCTTCTTGCATATCAAGATTTTTGTTTCTATCTATCTCTCTATATCTTCATATGATCCTGTTGTTGTCAGCACTGTTGCTAGCCCTATTGTTGTGGGATAATTCTTTTTTCTGTCTGCATTTGTACTCCAAAATGCGTGTGTTAATCCTTTTCTGCTTAGCTTTAATCATATTTCTTCTTTTATATCTATCTTTGATGTAATATATTTGACATCAATGGCTATTTGGTTATATGGTTTTAGGAGCTCCTCTAATTCTGTTCTTTTGAAAGCTTCCATAAACATTAGCTTCCTTGTTGCTACTGTTTGTTGTTCTTTAATTTTCTGATAGTTCCTTTCCTTAATTTCCTTAGTCTCTTTTGTTACTTTAATTTCTACTAGGAAACATTCATCACCTGTGTCAATCCATTCAATTGTTTTTGCAGGACTTACTTCTCCCCACTTTTCAATATTTATTCTGTTGATTGTTTGTTGTGTGTTTGGGGATAGTAGCAGTTGTAAGGATGTTAAAAACTCTTCCTCATCCATTATCTCTCTTTGTGATTTTGTAACCATTTTGCAGACTTCTCCCTGTTCTGTTATCCTACCTTTTCTCATCATTTCCACACTTTTTATGATTTTTGTGAATTTGCATTGCAGACTATCTTTCTCATATCATTCCATAGCTTCTTCTAGAGCTTGTTGCATGTTTTTCAGTACTAATGCATTTCTAATATCTTCTGTGCTTGCTAACTTTCTCTTAACTATTTTCCTGGTTGTTATCTATGGTTGATTTTCAAGTTGTCTTAGTTGTGTTTCTTACATTGCTCCCCACATATATTTTTTCATTGTTTCCTCAAATATTGATATCTTGCTTGGGCTTATTCCTGTTTTCTTTGCCATGTCTACAATTCATATTTTTCCCATAGGGCATTTGTTCATTATTATATGACTGATGGTTTTCTCTACTATTTGCATTGGTTTTTGTGTTTTGTCTGATGATTCTATTTTTTTTGATGTTGCCTTTGAGGAGCCAATTCATCATTTGTGTGTTAATAGGAGATAATGCTGTCTTAAACTTTTTTCTTTATATTAGTTTGTGTCTCATGTGCTGTGAGATTGGTAGTTTCACTTCCTTGTCTTCTGTTGTGAATATCACCAGCAGCCATGTTGTTGTTCTGTACCTAATTTCTGGTGTGTTCTTTTCCTCAAATATTAAGTGTCTGAAATATTTCCTTGTGTTCAGTTTGTAAACTCTATTTATTTCAGTATGTGCTACATCTACTGTTTTGTGGAATTTCCTTGATGGCACTTCTATTTTTATTACTGGTCACTTTTCTTCTGTCTTTTTCTGCAATTTCATATTCTCCCAAATCTTTCGGATTTTTTATAGATGTTCCTGTCTCTGCATCAGGCTACACTTGATGAGAAGCATGTTTGCTTTCTCAATGCCTTCTTTATCCATCATTAGTTCCACTATTTTTGTTTGCTTGTATAGATCAATTGCAATACATGGGTCCACCAATATCCTGTAGGTCTGTGCCCAGTAGTCTATTTGTAAGTCAAATCTAATTAATTCTGAAGTTGTTGTATCTATTGGTGTTTTCTCCCAGGGGAATATATTCTCTCTCTGCATGCAAGCATCTAGCAGATGGCTTCTATTGTTGATCTCATTATGATTACTACTCAGAGTTTTTGTACTTTTGCAATCCTTAGCATTTGTTCTATCTGTTTTTTGAGAGATTAATTGTAGTCTTTCTCTTTTAACATGCATATAATTGTTAGATTATCTTTATCCATGTTTATCTCCGGGATTTTTGCTATCTGATCTTTGTGTGCCATCATGCTCTGCATTGCCTCAAGGGTAAATTCTTCATCAAATATTATGTGCACTGTGCTCAGCATATATTGCCTTTCTAAATTTTCATTCATATCTCTTAGACAACTGATTATTATGTTTACTTTTGGTCTATTATTTGCATCTATCACTAATGGTAAATTACTCCCTTCTGTCTTTGCCACTTTTGGAACATGAGCTTTGGTTTCTGGCAATATTTTTTAGAATAAGTTATATCTCATTTTGGTAGTTCCAATAAAGTAGGGATGCAACATTTCTCCATCAATTTTAGTCATCTGTTTCTCTCTCTCCTTAGATCATACTATTTGCTCTGAGGTCGTTTCTGAGGAGGTGTGTAGCTGTGTCATCCTTAAGGGTATTCACCTGGTGTTCAGTTCACCGTCCATTGGCTGTGAATCTGTACTGATGGTCTCTAATGATTCACCCTTTAATAGGTTCACAGTTGATTCTGTCAGTACTTGACCAGTTGTGGTTTCTGCAGTGATACAATCAGCCTTGAATCATTTCCATATTGCTACAGTTTTTCCACCACTTACACCTCCTGGAACTCTGAATGTCTCACCACCCTTGAATTGGTGACTGATGTAGACTTCCAGAAGGAAAGTTGTGCTGCTGTGCATAAGTTCTCTGCATGCCCTTGAATCAACCTTGCAGATCTCTGGTGGGAGAGGCTATTTGTCCATTTGTCTCCCTGCCATTGAATTGGCCTTGGGGACTACTAGGACGCCTTCTCACTCTGCATTGTCTATTTGTCAGTTATTTGTTCTTGTCCCTTCTGCCCTTGAATCAACATCTGGTTTGAGAACTTCTTTTCACTGTAAATTTAACAGTGATATTTCAGGGTCATATATAGGATTATCTCTCACTGTCCTTCAGGGCAGCACCTTTTCTCCTATGCTTTCATCTCTGATGTCTGCTGTGAATTCCTACTCAAATTCTTCTTCAGGTAGGCTATCTAAATCATACATGTTGTATATTATTTTGTTGCCATTAATTCAGCTTATTTTGAACTTGGCATTCACATCTATCTTTGTCTCTTCAATGTGTTCCATTGCTCTCTTGAGGTTTTGAAAATGTAATAATCTATTATTGTCCAGCATGTACTCATTATTTGGTAGCATCTGTATTATTATGTGAGTTCCAGACCATACTGTTTTTAATTTTCAAGCTTGGTTTGTGTCTGTGAGGTTTGTTGGTGTGAATGCATATACTTTGTCTCCTATCTTATGCGTGTGACCATAAATTTTTCTGTTATAATTACATTGTCTAACATCTGATTGTTTTATGTTGTGGCACATCATCTCATGAATCCCTGTAATCTGTTTCCTTAATTGGTTCATGTAATAATTATCCAAGTTTTTGCTGTAGTTGGAATATTGCATTGATAGGGGAGTTGCTGCCTCTATTCCAAGCATCACTTTGAATGGAGTCATTCCCATTGTCAAGTGTACTGAAGTATTATAATAACATTCTGCCATCTTGATTACCTCTCTCCATCTATTTTGACCCATCCTTGATGTTGCCACTCTATTAGCTTGATTAATGTTTGGTTCAGCCTCTCTATGGCTCCATTGGCCTGTAGGTGGTAGGCTGTCATTCTTTTGCTTACTATTTCTAGAAGCTTTGCCATTCCTTGGAATAGTCCACTCTTGAACTGGAGCCCCTTGTCAGTTATTATTGCCTCCATTTGGGTGAATCATAGAATCCATTTTTTTAGTACTATCTCTGCTGTTGTATTTTTCATTGGGATTATCCTTGCATATTTCAAAAATTGTCTTCAATTACCAGCAGATGTTGGTAACCCTCTTCATCTTTAGACAGCATCTCTAGGTCAATGTGTATTATTTCATTTGGTTGTGTTGCAATGGTTTCTTCCAATGGTGCCATCTGTGTTGGGAAGTGCTGTTTATTGTTTAATAAGGATGCAGTACATTTGTTGATTATATCCTCCATAAATTTTCTCACTGATGTCATTATGAATTTTGCATTAAAGGTTTTCTCTGTCTGCATTATTTTCAGGTGGCCTTTTTCATGTATTTTCCATATCAATTCTCCCTTGAAATAATTGGTGATAGTGATAATATTATTCTGAGTCTCTACACATAGTAGTAGTTTTTGTTGATTCTCCATTTATAGTGCTCATAATAGCTTGCTGTTACCTTCAACAGTATTGTTCAGGGTACTTTTATCTTCTTTGATGATCTCACTAAGGATCACATCATCTCTCTGCTTTTCTACTATCTCTTGTTCTGATATTTCCTCTCTCATCAATATAGGTAATACTGCTTGCCATTTATCTCAGTCAATCCCTTGTATTTTGTGTGTGGTAAGAACTGAAACTGCTTTTTCACCCCATCTATTATTACTATATTTTTTTGGTATTCAGGTAATGATGTCCAAAAATCTGCATTATTGTGTACTGTCAGTTTCCAGTGTTTGATTGAGAATGTGAACTCATTTAAATATTCAATCCTTCATGATACTATTCCAGACTTGTCTCCTGAAAAATTTTTCAACCAGGCTAGTCCACTATTATCTGTGCATACTCTAAATTCTCTGCCAATCAGAAAATGCTTGAAATTTTTGATAGTTTTAATAAGTGCCAACATTTCCAGCTTGGTAGTTCAGTAGTTTTCCTCACTTGGGATTAGTTTAGAGCTAAAGAACTGTATGAGAACCTCCTTTCCATTTTTCACTTGTCCCAGTGTTGCTCTGATTGCTACCTTAATTGCATCAAAGTCTAAGATAAATTACTCCTTGTATTCAGTGATGGCAATTTAGCTAGTTCTTCTTTGATATTATCTAGCTCTTCCTGTTCTTGCCATGTCCATATGGATGGCACCAACTTACACATATAATTGTTCATTTTTGCTGTCTTTCCAGCAATGTGTGTCTTGTTCTTCAGCACTTGTGTGATGTATCTTTGAAAAGTTGCCAGCATGTTGCATAGTCTGAATGCCACATATATCAATTTGTACAACCCTTAAAGTGTTATTAATGCTGTTTTCTTGATATCATCTTCTTCCATCTTCACTTACCAGTAAGTTTTGCATAATACTAGCATTGTAAAGTACTTGTGCTTGCTTGCCTTGTAAAGCATGTCCTCTATTTGTGGAAGAGGATATGAGTGTTTTTTCATTACCTAATTCAGTTTGTGGACATCATTACATAAGCAATATTTGTCTGATTGCTTCACAAATACTGTTGGTGCTGCATACAGGCTTTCACTTGGGCAGAGGATCTTATTATTGATTAATTCCTCTAATATACAGTTATATTTGTCTTTCATCTGCTCTGGTACTCTTCTGACTGGCAGCTTAATGGGTTTATCCATTGTTGTAACTATTTTGTGCTTTTTGCCTATTGCTTGTCCCATGCTTATTCATGTCTTTCCAACATCTCTCTTAATTGTTGAATTTCCCTCTTCTCCTTTTTTATTTCTACAAAGACATTGTACTAATACATAGAACTGTTCATTTTTTGGTTTTAGCTATTTACAAAGTATTTACATACCAAGCAGTTCTTATCATCATTGTACTAAAAAAGCACCATTACTCCTCATTTGTACAGACAACACACTCCACACCATACATATATTATATTAAAGTTAAAAGGAAACAATAATGGATGAAAAAACAAAATGAGGACACACACACAAAACTCAGTGAGAGATGAGGTGAACTTGTAACTGAAAAAGCACACAGCACTTACTTATTTGACATTGTTGATATAATGTAGCAAAATTAACAAAGATAGAATTTATAGTACTAAAGATAGAACAAACACACTAGTATTTATGAGGCATTAAATAACAAATATTTACAGTCTAAAAAGGAAAATGTTAAAATTAAAAGTAAATAAATAATAGATAAAGGACTTAATTAATTACTGGCTTCTTGAGGCATTGCTATTGATTTCACAATATAGTCAACCATTTTGAGAAGATTGTTGGTGGCAAAAAGATCCGAAATTTTATTGAAATCTACAGGCTTTGATTGTATTCACTGAAAAATTAGGTGCTTAGGATTCTAATTTACTTATTGGCACAGCTGGCACTTTCATGTTGTTATCAGCCTTGAGAAATAAAATTTATCCCTGTTAATAATTCTATTCTAAACAATCTTATAGAGTATGTTTTGTAATAAGGTCGAATCATTGAAGTGTGCATTTTATTAACTATGGTATGGATTTCATCCAGCTCCAATTCCCATCACATCAATATTAAATTGGATATTTGGCTTCTTCAGCTTCTTGATGTCAATAAGTTGTTGTAAATTTGCTCTGCAGACTTCTGGATTTAATTGAAACTTTTGCGTTCTCATTATGTATAGGTTTTCATAGAGATATGGACAGTATGATTTTAGTTTCAAAGGTAATGACAAATTAAACATCATATCTAGGAGATTCCTTTTGTTTGTAGCAAAAGAGATTATTTTGTTATACAACTTGTAGATAGGATATGCTTCATTGTTTAAAATCACCATCATTAAATTTATCTTGTATGCCAATTGTGAAAAGAAAATGCTTCCCAATTGGACTCCACCATGTTTAAAGCTGCAATACATTAGTTTTGTTGGTCTGTTATGATTGCTATTCTTCCAATGCTTCATTTATTTTGGTTTGCATTTTGTTTTTAATGCAGATGGATAGCATATCAATTTATAAAGCAATTTCGTCAGTACTAGAACATTGAAAGCTTTCATTTTGCCAAAAATAGACATTTTTCTATTTGCAATAAAATTTAGAATTTGTTTGCTATCTGAACTAAACTTATCTTGATCAAAGGTATTGATGCCATTTGTGTTTAACTTTATCCCCAGCAAAGTAATTTCAGAATGGTTTTTTGTGCACTCAGCAGACCAATTTTTTCCTCTATGGATACATGAAAATATAGATTTCAGATTGTTAATGTTTAATCCACTTGCTTTGTTAAATTCATACAATGCTCTTAATAGTTGTTAGAGACCTGCCTCTTTGCTGGTGATGAATGTAATGTCATCAGCAAACACTAGATATTTTACATGTACATCTAAAAAGGTAAAGCCTTCAATTAAGGTAGAATTATTGATGGACTGTAATAAGGGTTCAATGGAGAGATTGAAAAGAACACATGACATTGGACACCCTTGCTGCAACTCCTGTCTTATTGCAATTTGTGGTGACAAAAAACCATTAATTAAAAGAAAGACTTGTTATTACTGTATGCAGTTTTAATAATGTGTAGCACATTTGGTGGAATGCCAATTTTGTCTAGTGTCTCAAAAAGATATATGTGGTTGATTGAATCATAGGCTTTTTGAAAATCTACATTTAGTATGCCAATGTCTAGGTTGTTAGAATTGCAAATGTTGATAATACAAGGTAAGTTTGGTATATTTTGTGAAATTTTGCGATTTTTAATGAATCCGGTTTGATTTGGACCTATATATCTCTCAGCAATAGGGCTAAGCCTATTATTTATCATAGATGCTATAATTTTTAAGTCCATATTAAGCAATGATATTGGGTGCCATGCTTTTGGAGATGTTAAGTCCTTGGATTTCTTTGGGATCGATCTAATAACAGCATTTGTTAAGATATTTTCAATTGATTTTGTTGCTACAATAGATTTGATCAGTAGTTTTAAATACAGTACTAAAATGTTTTGGAAGGTTAAATAAAACTTGGCATTCAAGCCATCAATTCTGGGACAATTTTTAAGCTTTTTAATAGTAAGTACAATTTCTCTAGAGGAAAAATTTAGAGATAGGTCTTCTTTTTCTTCTTCTGATATTACAAAATAATCTGGTATAAAGTTACTTAGATTGAGATTTATCTCTTGGTACAGACCTTGATAGAATTTAGTGAACTGGTGTATAATATCCTCAGTTTATTCTGATAGTGCTCCATTTTCCATTACAACCTGGTCAATATGGACCTTCCACATTGAACTATTAATAAAGCTTTTAATTTCTTTGAGGTCTCACTGATCTCATATTCTATACCATCTATATATTCAAGTTTGGTTTGGGCTTTTTCCATTAGAGTGTCACTGATCTTTTTATCAAGCAATTGTTTCATGTCATTATACTCAGTCATATCTGGACTCAGGAGCTTTAATTGTTTTTCTAGTTTACTTATTCTATTGTACCTCTCATTATTAGCTAGTGTTTGCAGTTTAGCAATTAGATTTTACCCTTAAATTTCATAAGAGTCCATTTACACTGTATGTTCTCATTATTAGAGTCATGTAGGCATTCTATGATGAGATTACAAATTTCACTAAGGCAGTTTTCAATTGATGAAGATCACATTCTCCATAAGCCAGGCCCATGGAGACGTTCTTGTTGAAAGCATGTTAACAAGGGCTTAATGTAATGTGACATAATCTATCAAATTATCATGTGTGGTCGAGATGAGAGAAAGAATGGATGAAAAAAAGACTAAAAATATAATAATGATTATAACAATTAATATGTAAACACATGATAGGAGTGATTATTTGATTTTGTAAAATGTTTTGTGCAGTTAGATTTAAATTATGCTTGACAGTATTTGAAAAAAAACAATAGATCGCCAAACAGCATACTCTAATTAATGCTGATGTTGTGTAATCATTAGCAGAACTATAAACTGAGGGAAACTGTAAACAAGAATCAATTAAACAGGTACTAGTTGAGTATTTGCTTATTTACTACAAAGTGCTAAAAATATGCTTGAAATGATATAATTACTGATGAATGAATTTAGTTTGGATTTACTTTTCTCTTGTCAGGTTATTTTATATTTTGATGGAAAGCTAAATGTTCAAGCACTGGGGTAATTGTATGGTGGTTCCCACATCCACTTAAAGGTATGCTGGAGCAGCCTCCTGATCAGCTATTCCACAGCAGGGAGGGCGACAGCTGTAGTTACCTTCCAGTGCTTTTAGGTTACAAATTGGCATAGGGGTTTTTCACTGTTATAGCTTTCCTATTCTTTGTTGCTTGCCTGTTATTATGATTACAATTATTATGTTCTACATGTTAACTTCCCTATCAATGAATCTCAGTCAGTTATGGTGTTATGTTACAATAGGTGATTTAGTATTAACATTATTTAGATCATGTTTTCATATTACATTCATTATCAATTTAATAGTAGAAGTGAGTTGCTCATTGTTTCTTACAGTAGACCTTCGGCCAACTCACACATTTGTTTTCTTGCAGGCAGCATTGATTGTTTACATGTACAAAGGGCTATTATGTATTACTATATATGTAGGGTTATTAAATGTAAGGCTTGATAACAAGCTCAAGCATCCAGGTTGCTGTAATCAATTCCATATACAATTTCATAATAACAAAAACAATCAATGCACTAAATTCTTAAGTAGTTACAAATCCCATCGCATTGAGTTCACTATTCACATACTAATTCCTTCAATGGTTTCCACTCTAATTTGTAGATGCAGCTGATTGGTGTGTATCTGGAACCACATGACAAACCTTTGAGTGTTGATCCTATCTTCCATTCTCTCCTTGTCACCTAAATGAGTTTGAGTGAGTTACACAGTTAGAGAGGCTAACATGTATTAAGTTAAGTTAATAAAACGAACACTCATCATGAAGGAGAGAATTAGGAGAGTGTTGAACCTACTTAGCATGTTAACTAAGAAAAGTAATAAGTTTCTATGAATTAAATACGAAAAGTGCATTGACATGATTCTACATGGCCACCATGACAGGCGCTTGAAGATCATGTGTGAGGGAGAGAACTGTATAGTGGAAATACAATTGGTGTAGAAAATAGTTAACTAAAGAGTACGAAATGTTACAAACAAGAAGTATTTTTTATATGACATGTGAGTGAGTCAAGATAGATGTTTCTTCTCGTTCATGGGAAAAATAAGTAATGCAAGTGGAGATACAACAAGCAACAGTAACCCTAAGCACAACAAAAATGGTAAAGGAGATCATCAAACAATTACTTCCAGTAATAATAAAAATGGTAAACTCATGTAAGAAGCAGAGGACTAAACCCAAAACACAGAGGACACCCCAAAGTCAAAGAACCCCAGCAAATGTAAATACATCCCCTGAAAGTCAGAATTCTCCAATGGAAATAATTTTGCAACCAGAGAGAGAGGGTGCAGAATTTTCAATAATTGAATTGATGAAAATAATAGAAAACAACAACAATGAAAGACGAGAGTTAAAGTTACAAATAGAAAACTTAACTCAAAGAATGTTTGAGATAGAGATGGAGAATGCTGAAAAAGATAAATGCATTGAAGAAATTACACAAGACACTAGTCTAAGGTTAATGGAGCAAAGAAATGTATTTCAAAAACAAATTGAAAAATTGGTAGAAGCTAATAAAGAGATAAAAATGCAAAGTGAGAAGTTGCAACAAATGATGACTCAAATGCATGAGGAGAATGTTAACCTAAGAGAAGATAATATCTTGAAACAACTTAAAATAGTTGACAAATGAAGAATCTAGGGATGAAGAAAAAGGGAGTGTAAAAGTAATACAAAGTATGGTAATACAAGAGCCGGAAAAATCAATTGGCCAAAAATCAATTCTGTCAAACAGAAGACGAATTTGTAGAAAAATTGGTTGTGAACATAACAAAGCAGGATAAAGAAAAATGCAAAAGCTCAAGTGAAATATAACCAATATATGAAGAAATGATGTTGTTGGAGGAGGAAGATAATGATACGCTGGCATGCAAAGCAATACTGCCAAAATTTATGGGTAGAGTAGACAGTTACTCACCTACATTTAAAGAATGGATTCAAATGTTCAAAATGAGTATGAAAGAAAGGAAAGTGATACAGAAGCAAGCAGCAGCAAGATTTCTTCTATATTTGGGAGGAGCAGCATACCAGCATTATTTAGTATTGGATCTGGAAACTAAAACAGATTACAAAAAACTAATAGGAGAGTATNATTGAAGAAATTACACAAGATACTAGTCTAAGGCTAATGGAGCAAAGGAATGTATTTCAAAAACAAATTGAAAAATTGGTATAAGCTAATAAAGAGATAATAATGCAAAGTGAGAAGTTGCAACAAATGATGACTCAAATGCATGAGGAGAATGTTAACCTAAGAGAAGATAATATCTTGAAACAACTTGAAATAGATGATTTGAAAGATAAAATACGACTAATATTGTTGACAAATGAAGAAACTAGGGATGAAGAAAAAGGGAGTGTTAAAGTAATACAAAGTATGGTAATACAAGAGCCGGAAAAATCAATTGGAAGCATACCAATGAAGGAAGTTCACACTGAAATCTACAAAACTGTCAAACAGAAGACGAATTTGTAGAAAAATTGGTTGTGAACATAACAAAGCAGGTTAAAGAAAAATGCAAAAGCCCATGTGAAATAAAACTGATATATGAAGAAATGATATTGTCAAAGGAGGAAGAAACAATACACCAGCATGCAAAGCAATACTGCCTAAATTTATGGGGAGAGTAGACAGTTACTCACCTACATTCAAAGAATGGATTCAAATGTTTGAAATGAGTATGAAAGAAAGAAAAGTGATACAAAAGCAATCGGCGGGAAGATTTCCTCTATATTTGGGAGGAGCAGCATACCAGCATTATTTAGTATTGGATCTAGAAACTAAAACAGATTACAAAAAATTAATAGGAGAGTATCAGCAGTATTACAATGATGAAAGTTTCAAAAGTCAGTATTGGATGTTATTAAATAGTTTGAAAATGAATAAAAGGGAAGATCTACGTAATTATATGTCACAAGTGGAAAGATTATTGAAATTGAGTTCCAGAGAGAGCACATACTGTAACATCCTCCACCTAGCTTATTACGCTGTGTCTTATTACTGCTAATGAGTGCCTAGTAATTCGCGGGTGTGGTGTTACCCAATTGTTGAACTATCAAACTGTCCTTTATTATTAACTAGCTATGTTAATCAAATAAAGTATTAACTATCACTGTTTAGGTGACGAAGTGGTAAGATGGTTCCTTTTCAGTTCTTCTGTGGGCCACTGCCCAAAGCCGATCTCCACAACACAGCTCCTCTTCTCC
>CABFPE010000316.1:805643-817301 GCA_900660155.1 Hofstenia miamia
TGCAGCTGGTCTGTGAGTTCCTGGACATGCATGTCAACCTTCGAGTGTCGATCCTGTCTTCCATCCTCTCTGCTTTACCTAAATAAGTTGGAGTAAGTTACGTAGTTAGCAAGGCTCACACATATTGAATTAAGTTAATAAACCGAACACTTATTGTAAAGGAGAGAATTAGAAAAGTGCCTACTCCGCTTACTATCTTATCTGAGAAAAGTAATAGTTTTTCTACAAATGATACTCTAATGGTGGAATGGCCTGATTCTACATGGCGACCATGACATGCCCTTGAAGAGCGTGCATAAAGGGGAGAAACAGTGGAAATACAAATGGTGTAAATAGTTAACTAAAGCATATGAAATGTGACGAACAAGAAGTATTACTGATGGGTGAGTCAAGATAGTTGTTTCTTCTTGCTCGTGGTAAATTAAGTAATACAAGCGAAAAGACAATGAGCAATAGTAACTGTTAGTACAATGAAACTAGTAAAGGAGATCATTATACAATTGCCTCTAGTAACTATGAAGATGGTAAATTCATGAAAGAAGCAAAGGGCGAAAGCCAAAACACAGAGAACACCCCAAAACCAAACAACCCCAGCAATTGTTAATACATCCCCTAAAAGTCAGAATTCCCCAACAGAGATAATTTTGCAACCAGAAAAAGAGAATGCAGAATTTTCAATAACCAAACTAATGAAAATAATAGAGAACAATAACAATGAAAGACGAGAGTTAATGTTACAAATAGAAAACTTAACTCAAAGAATGTTTGAAATAGAGTTAGCAAATGCTGAAAAGGATAAACGGATTGAAGAAATCACACAAGACACTAGTTCAAGGTTAACAGAACAAAGGAATGTTTTTCAAAAACAGATCGAAAAATTGGTAGAAGCAAACAAGGAGATAAAGATGCAAAGCGAGAACCTACAAAGAATGATTACTCAGATGCATGAGGAAAATGTTAACTTAAGAGAAGATAACATCTTAAAGCAACTTGAAATAGATGACTTGAAAGATAAAATCCGATTAACATCATTAACAAATGAAGAAACAATAGAAGAAGGAAAAAGTAGTGTTAAAGTAATAAAGAACACAGTAATACAGGAACCGGAAAAATTAATTGGAAGCATACCAACAAAGGAGGGGCAAGCTGAAATATACAAGGACTGTCAAACAGAAGACGAATTTGTAGAAAAATTAGTTGTAAACATAACAAAGCAAGTTAAAGAAAAATGCAAAAACACCACCGAAATAAAGCCAATATATGAAGAGACAATACTGTCAGAGGAAGAGGACAGTGACACACCAGCATGCAAAGCAATACTGCCGAAATTTACTGGGAGAGTGGATAGCTACTCGCCTATGTTCAAAGAATGGATTCAAATGTTTGAAATGAGTATGAAAGAAAGGAAAGTGATACAGAAGCAGGCAGCGGCAAGATTCCCTTTATATTTGGGAGGAGCTGCTTATCAGCATTATTTGGTATTGGACTTAGAAACTAAAACAGATTACAAAAAACTAATCAGAGAGTATCAGCGATATTATGATGACGAAAGTTTCAAAAGTCAGTATCGTATGTTATTGAACAGTCTAAAAATGAATAAAAGAGAAGATTTGCGGAATTATATGTCGCAAGTGGAGAGACTATTGAAATTGAGTTCCAGAGAGAGCACTTACTCCAAATATGATCTGTTTTCCCACATATGCAAAGGATTACCAGAACTGATTCAACAACAGTTCGAAATTAAATGTGATGCTGATGACTCCTTGGAAAGAATGATAAGGAAAGGTTTGGGAATACAGGTCACGATGGAAAATAATGCCCAAATTAACGAAAAATCGTTGATAACAAAAGTAATACCAACAATGGTAAGTGGAATTAATAAAATAAGAAAAGAGGAAAATGGAAAACCAAAAGATGAGATCATTAAGATAAAGTTAAAAGATGGAACAATAAAACGCATAAATAGGAAAGACCTAAAATGTCAGACATGTGGAAAGAAAGGCCATATGAAAAAATATTGCAAAAGACAGATTAACTTTATCGAGGAGGAAGAGGCATACTTCGATGAGGAAGATCTATTAGATGATGAAGATGAATCTGAACAAACAGAAGAGACAGGGAGTGAGACTTTAAATTAGAGGGAGCACCGTCTCTGGTAAACCGTGCACCTGTGCTAATTGTAACAGACCTAATCAAGACAAATACAATTACAGTTGTAATAAATGGAGTGATGGTCAAGGCAACCATAGATACGGGAGCAGTAATATCAATTATTACTGACGAATGTGTGGCGAAAATAGGTTTTGACAACAGAAAATTGGAAAGTGAAAAAAGCAGATTACTAAATGCATCGGGAGACTACATTGATACTAAAGGTAAATTAATGGAGGTACCGATGAGGATTGCTAATACCACGTTTTTGCAAACATTCACTGTCATTGATACAGAGAAAAATTCACTACCCTACGAGGTGATACTGGGAAATGATTTTTTAATGAATAATAAATGCATTATCAATTACACGAACAAAACCATATCAGTCCAGGAAGAAGTGGTAACGACTTGTGAAGAAGAGCAAGACACAGAAATAATAGAATTTCGATTAAAGGAGGACATAAAAATTCCACTGAACAACTGGAAAATGTGTCAAATAGAAACAGAGAAACACATAATGGCTGAAGTCATGATATACGATCAAAAAGGGATCAACACGAAAAAAGTATTGATCCCATCAAGTTTGTGTGTATTAAAGGAAGGTAAAGGAATGATACCAATGTTAAATGCAACAAATCATGTGGTTAACATAAAAAAGGATACCTTAAAACTAAAAGGTAAAAAAGTGAGGACTGAAAAAACGATGGTGAATAAAGCAATCAATATAATAGAAGAAGAAGAGACAGAATATCAAATACCGGAAATAACAGAGGAAGAGTATCGACACCTGAATGCGGAGGAAAGAAAGAAACTGATAATGATACTAAAAAGACACGCAAAAATATTTAACTATGGTGAGATAAGCATGGGAAAGGCAGTGGGGGAGACACATAAAATAGTAACAACGACTGAAGAGCCAATAAGACTGCCATGTAGAAGAGTCCCTGAACACCTGAAAGAACATTATAATACCATTTTGAACGAATTGATTGACAACAAAATAATAAGGCCAAGCAAGAGTCCATATGCTGCGCCAACGGTCTTTGTAAAGCAAGGAGATAAATATAGACTCTGTATAGACTTCCGGAAACTTAACGATGTTACCAAGAAAGACGCCTATCCACTCCCGAGGATAGAGGACATTATATACAAAGCCAGCAAGAATAAATATTACAAGTGTATAGATCTCTGTAAAGCATACTGGCAGGTGCCAATGGAGCCTACAGATATTGAAAAAACAGCATTTATAACGCCGTATGGGCTGTTTGAGTGGATGTATATGGCTTTTGGATTATGTAACGCCCCAGCTATGTTTCAAAGATATGTAACAAAAGTTCTGAAACAGAATAATAAACAAATTGAAAAAGGGATAAGTGCGTATATAGATGACATATTGATAGCAAGTGATACAATTGAAGAACATTTTGAGAAATTGGACAGAACATTAAACATCTTGTATAAGTCAGGTCTACGTGTTAACGGAAAGAAATGCGAAATTCTAAAGGAGCAAGTAGTATTCCTGGGGAGACAAATTCGAAAAGGCGAAATAAGAATGAAAAATAATGCGAAGGACATGATTCAAAACATTAGTAGTCTGAAAACAAAAAAGGATTAACAGTGAATTATGGGTTTTATTAATTACTATGGTTCATTCATATCCAATGTGGCTCATAAAACTGGTAAAATGACAGAATTGCTTAAAAAGAATAAAATCTTTGAGTGGACATGGAGAGAACAAGATCAACTAGATAACATAAAAAATGAATTGAGCAGGATGCCATCACTGAATACACCAGACTACGATAAGGAATTTATCCTCGATTGTGATGCAAGTAATGTCGCAATAGGAGCGTGCCTAGGTCAGATAAAGGATGGTAAAGAAGTGCCTATACAGTTCTTCAGTCGCAAACTGAAACAGAGTGAGGAAAACTATGGCTCAACGAAATTGGAAATGTTGCCACTAGTCGAAAGTATAAAGAAATTTCGTTATTTTTTAACAGGGCAAACATTTAAAGTAAGAACTGATAATAGTGGATTAGCGTGGCTTAAAAATTTTTTAGGTGATAAATCATCAATTGTATCACGATGGATTGAATACTTAAACGAGTTTAGATTTACGATAGAGCATCAGAAAGGAACGTTGCATAAAAATGCAGATTTTTGGACAGCGTTGCCAGAATACCAGAGAGATTTGGAAAAAGTGGATGGGGAAAAGAAACAATTTCAGTTTATGTCGCACAACGAGTATGCCAAACTACCCGATATTAATACGGATAAGAAAGGAAATACAATCATGCCAATAATAATTAAGGAGGAAATAACCAAAAAAGACATAATTGAAAAACAGAAAACTGACATAATTCTGAAAGATATATGAGACAAAATGCATGATGACAATTAGACACTGGGAAAGGAAGCCAAAAGCTACTTCCAAAGATATAAGTGGAAATTAAATAGAAATGGACTTTTGTATATAGAGGGAAAAATGCTGAGAATAGCAATCCCCGAATATTATAAAAGGGAATTAGTTTGAAAGATACATGGAAATGGACACTTGGGTATAATACAAACAGAAAATACCTTTAATGCCAGGTTCATAATGACGAGTATTAGAAGAACAGTAGAAGATGTCATTAATAAATGCAATACATGTCTCATAAATAATAAGAGCCATTTTCCAGTACAAACTGCCCTGCTTGAAAAAATTATGGCAACAGCACCCAACAAAATTGTCCATGTAGATCTAGAGAAATTATCTCAAGATGACGAGGGCTATCAGTACATATTGGTCTTCATTGATAATTTTACGAAATATGCTCATATGATACCACTAGATTCAACAATGGCAAAAGTAGAAGCAGAGAAGATTATGAAAGAATGGATTCTAAAGCAGACAATAATATCAGATCAGGGAGTACAGTTTGAAAGTAAACTGTTTGAAGAAATGATGGAAATACTAACTGAAATGACAATGGCGTATCACCCACAAGCGAATGGTGCAGTGGAAAGATTAAATAAAATGATGATTAAATTAATACGAGTATTAACTTCAAGAATTGGAGGCAGAGATTGGAGAGAATATTTATATAACACATCAGTACGTTCAACAATGGGGATGACTCCATATAAAGCCATGTATGGCAGAGAAGCAGCAACACCGATATCAATGCAATACCACATGTACTCCAAAAAGCCAGACAACGACTACATAAGAAAAATTAAAGATCAAATAACTGGAATTCATAAAGCAATTTGTCATAACACGAAAAAATCTGCAATAAGGCAAGAAAGAAACTTCAACAAGAAGATATACAGTGAACCACACAGGGTAGGGGATAAGGTTTACGCATACACTCTAATGAGAACAAAAGACGTGAATCAAGTGAGAAAACTTAAAACACAGTGGTCAGGGCCATTCACAATCACACAAACACTACCCAATAATAACTATAAACTGAATGACGGGAGAATATTACATTTTCAAAATTTAAAACAAGCAATGGTAAATATAGAACAAGTGACTCTTGATAAAAATGCAGAATTTAAAATTATACAGGTTGATGATGGCACATATGCTGAGATGGACGACTTGGACAGTGTGCATGAAGAAGAATTCCAGGATGAATATAGACCCGAGAAAGGGGAACCAGAAGTTGAAAGAAGAATAATGCCCCAGAGGGCAGTGAAAAATAAAACAAAATATGACCCCAAAATATGGGATATTAATTTAGTAACTGAATTTAGGAAATATGAAACAAACAACACAATGATCACCAATGAAATCAAGAAGAGTGAGAAGGAAGAGAACCCCGCAATCTGATCGTCAACTAAAGGACGTGAGGACAGAAGAAACATCGACGAGCTCCACCAGTAAAACTAGGTCTCCACAATCTGATTGCCAATTAAAGGGCATGACGATGGAGAATTCACTGCCTAGTAACACAAGACGAAGAGTAAGAAGAAGAGCTCTGCAGTCTGATTACCAATTAAAGGGTATGACGACGGAGCATATGACACCAACAAATAAAAGAAGAAGAATAAGAAGGAGGTCTCCTCAATCTGATTACCAAATAAAGGGTATGAGGATGGAGACGATCAAGGAGAAATCACCCTCTACCAAATGTCAAATAATGGGCAGGCGGGTAAATGAGGGCCATCAACAAGATACTGATCGCCAATTAAAGGGCGTGAGGTTGGAAATACCAAATTATGCACACTCCCCTTTGACATCCAGTAGTACTCAATGCCAATTAAAGGGCAAAGAGGAAATAGCATCTACAAGTACTCAATGCCAATTAAAGGGCAGTGAGGAAACACCATCAATAACTATGGAAAGTTGGGAAACACAGCCAATAAGTGATGACTCAGACATGGATACATCAGAAATACCGTCAATGAGTTCACTCCCTATGACAACAAGCTCAGGAATATTTTCATACCAGCAAACGTCCACTACAACAAAATTGTCACGAGTAGAAGAAAGGGAAAGCCAAATAACAAAAATAGGGAAAGAAAGAATTCACCCTTATTTCATAGCAAATTGAAAAATGAGATACAACTCATACAATAATTTGTCACCAGAGACGAAGAGATTGATAAGAAGCAGTACGTCCACAAAAGAGAATGAAAGCTATGAAATTCCAATAGTGATTGACAAAAAGAACTGTCCTACATGCAACACAATAATAGCATACACAGGAGAGATGAAAGAGCAATTTAATAGACCGTATTTTAAGAGCACAGTACACATCACATTTGATGAACAGTTTACTATGAAAGACGTGCAGAAGCTAATGAAGAACAGAGAAAGGATTATATCAGAATGCGAACAAGTAAACTTGAATAAAAAGCATCTCACGATAGTATACTTTGTAAAAGATAGCGAAATAGTATCGAAGAAGCTTCAGTCTAACATAGAAGAAATGCTAAAAATAGCCAAGAAATATAAAACTAGAGTAATAATAGTTGTCACACAGAAAGAAGATGATTTTCCGAAATGTATAAAGGAAATGGAAATAAAATTGGATAACCTATTTACATTGAGCAGTGGAACACTCAAAATATCAGAGCTCATAAAGGTGGATCTGCAAATCAATGAAATGGTGCCAGCAAAAAGAATTATGGTAGAACCAAAAATTGCAATCAATATGTACTATCAGACAAGGACGATGGAGTTGTTAGGAATAACCNAAATAGTCGAATATTTCTATAACACATCAGTGCATTCAACAACGGGGATGACTCTGTATAAGGCTATGTATGCCAGAGAAGCAGCAAAGCTGATATCAATGCAATACCACACGTACTCCGAAAAGCCAGACAACAATTACATAAGGAAGATTAAAGATCAAATAACTGGAATTCATGAAGCAATGTGTCACAACACGAAAAAATCTGCGATAAGGCAAGAAAGAAACTTCAACAAGAAGATATATGGCGAACCAGACAGGGTAGGGGATAAGGTTTACGCATACACTCTAATGAGAACAAAAGACGTGAATCAAGTGAGAAAACTTAAAACACAGTGGTCAGGGCCATTCACAATCACACAAACACTACCCAATAATAACTATAAACTGAATGACAGGAGAATATTACATTTTCAAAATTTAAAACGAGCAACAGTAAATATAGAACAAGTGACTCTTGATAAAAATGCAGAATTTAAAATTATCCAGGTTGATGATGGCACATATGCTGAGATGGACGACTTGGACAATGTGCATGAAGAAGAATTCCAGGATGAATATAGACCCGAGAAAGGGGAACCGGAAGTTGAAAGATGAATAATGCCCCAGAGGGCAGCGAAAAATACAACAAAATATGAGCCCAAAATATGGGATATTAATTTAGTAACTGAATTTAGTAAATATGAAATGAACAACACAACGATCACCTATGAAATCAAGAAGAGTGAGAAGGAAGAGAACCCCGCAACCTGATCGTCAACTAAAGGACGTGAGGACAGAAGAAACATCGATGAGCTCCACCAGTAAAACTAGGTCTCCACAATCTGATTTCCAATTAAAGGGCATGATGATGGAGAATTCACCGCCTAGTAACACAAGACAAAGAGTAAGAAGAAGAGCTCTGCAGTCAGATTACAAATTAAAGGGTATGACGACGGAGCATATGACACCAACAAATAAAAGAAGANATAGAAGAAATGCTAAAAATAGCCAAGAAATATAAAACTAGAGTAATAATAGTTGTCACACAGAAAGAAGATGATTTTCCGAAATGTATAAAGGAAATGGAAATAAAATTGGATAACCTATTTACATTGAGCAGTGGAACACTCAAAATATCAGAGCTCATAAAGGTGGATCTGCAAATCAATGAAATGGTGCCAGCAAAAAGAATTATGGTAGAACCAAAAATTGCAATCAATATGTACTATCAGACAAGGACGATGGAGTTGTTAGGAATAACCGAAAATTTAGAAGAAACTGGAAACATATTCCTAAAGTGCAGCTTAAACCAAACGCCCAAACACTTAGAGAAAATAGCAATGGTATGGTCAGAAATCAAAGCGGACAAACCAACCCATGAAGAATGGCCAATGATTGACATAAGATCACCAACAAAGAAATACGACAAAAGCACAGAAGCTATACTGTATGAAGTTAGGCGGGCATACGAAATGGAAGCCAAACGAAATTTTAAAACGGAAATGCTTGAAGAGATCAACACACCGGAGATTAGAGCAAGAACTGCGATATGGATACTAGCGATTGCACTAACAAATAATGAGAAATTAGAACTGCCAATGATGAGGAAGGAGCGACGACAAATAGCTCAACAAAAGAAATATGAAATAGCCATTGCACCAATTCCCACAAATATCAAACAATGGCTGCTGCAAAATGTTGAGATATTACCGCTATCTCCCACAAAGAAGGTACAACAAAAGTTTGAAAAGCACTTCACAAGATTATTGACGCAACAGCATACATTGGGAAGACATAGTGTAATAGAGCTTGCAAATAAAACAGGTATTTGTCCAAGGGAAGTTGAGATACTAACAGACAAAACCAAAAAGTATATGTGGGGTGCAACTTCCAATACAAAACTGTGAGCACTCAAATGTCAACCATGGCTTACTACGCGCAATCTAATGAGGAGGGAGCATGCAGAAACTCTACAAACAATAAAAGCAGTTAAAGAAAAGAGAGTACATGATTGATTACGAAAGAAATAAGAAAATATTTGAAGAACTATCCCCAATGCACATACACCAAAATCATTAAGCGATCCGAGACAATGCAAAAAGAAGGAAAAAATTGTCCTATTGAAATCATTGAAATGGTAAGCAAAAGCAAGAAAGAGATGCAAATGGAAGAAAAGTTGTTGCAATCCACTAACATCACTCTGACCCCAACCATTAAAAACAACACCAGATATATGCACCACCAATTAAACTGATAATCCATTTGAATTTGCAGGTGTAATTTTTTTTCTTATTTTTACAAAATGTTCTATTTTGAAATGCTGCATGAAAAAGAATCACAAAGAGTAATGGCCATTCTAGTGTTAAAGAATGATAACAAGGAGAGGATTTTCATAGAAGGACAAGTAATGCCTTATGATCTGTACAAGGAAGGAGAATCAATATGTAAGCAGATCAAGAAAGTCCGCAACAAAATTGAAAAAAGATCGACGCAAACAGTAATACTGTTTTCAGGAATCAACAATATTGTATGGGGAGAACTTTGGAGCTCACAGTATCTGTATTACGACGTAGTGCAAAGAGTGGAGATTATTACCATGGTGAGACTAGGAAAAAACGAACCAGAAAACATCAGTGAAGAAGAAGTTGTAGAAAATATAAGTGCTTTTTACGACAAAGCGTTGATATCAAAATCATTAAGATCAACTTACAAATTCTTCTATCTGAACACCATGATTCATCCAGATCTAGCGCATACAAGTAGAATTGACGCAATCATGACACTAATGATAGCAATATCGGAAACATTATGAAATATTTAATGAAAAACTGAACGAACTATGGAGCATGTGCACGATAGCAAAATCCATGAAAAACCCGTCATTTCTAAGACACAAAAAGATGTTAACTACAGAGAAAGATGTCGTGTTGAAAATCACTAAAGAAGAGTTGTATGAAAAGACTAGCTGGGAGATGAAAGAAGCAAACAACATAATCAAGAAGGCAGCAGAAATGGTACATGGAGAGTGAGTGGTCATCCTTAATTAGCTACGCTGGAGGGGGAGTGTGACATAATCCATCAAAACTATCATGTGTGGTCAAGATGAGAGGAAAGGATGAATGAAACAAAGACTAAAAATATTTATAATGATTATAATGATTAAAATGTAAACACATGATAGGATTGATTATTTCATTTTGTAAAACGTTTTGTGCAATTAGATTTAAATTATGCTCAACAGTATTTGACAAAACGATAGATGGTCAAACAGCATAGTCAAATTAACGCTGACATTGCGTAATCATAGCAGAAATATTAAATGAGGGAAAACTGTAAACAAGAAATGATTAGTAGGTACTAGTCGAGTATTTAGTTGTTTATTACAAAGTGCTATAAATATACTTGAAGTGATGTAATTATTGATGAGCAAATTTACGTTGGATTTACTTTTCTCTTGTCAGGTTATTTTATATTATAATGGAAAGCTAAACATTTATGAGCTAGTGTAATTGTATGGTGGTTCCCACATCCAGTTAAAGGTATGCTGGAGCAGCCTCCTAATAGCTATTCCACAGCGGGGAGAGCGACAGCTGTAGTTACCTTGTGTGCTCTTAGGTTACGGATAGGTGTAGGAGTTTTTTACCATTATAGCTTTCCTACTCATTGTTGCTTGCCTGTTATTATGATTGCAACTATTATGTTTTACATGTTAACTTCCGCATTAATGAACTTCAGTTATTTATTATGTTATATTATGATTGGTGATTTAATGTTACTTACATTCAGATGGTTATTTAGATCGTATCTTTATATTCTATTACATATAGATTGTTTAATAGTCACAATAAGTTGCTCATTGTTTCTTATGGTAGACCTTTGGCCGACTCACATCTATATTTTTGATTGTTTATATGTATCAAGGGCTATTATTTATTTCTATATATTTAGGGGTATTACATGTAAGGCTCAATAATATGCTACTCAAGCATCCCAGTTGCATTAATTCATTTCTTACACAAATTCATAATAACAAAAACCATCAATGCACTAAATTCTTAAGTAGTTGCAAATCCCATCACACTGAGTTTGCTATTCACATACCAATTCCTTTGATGGTTTCTAAGTTACAATGGCAGCTCCATTTGTAGATGCAGCTGGTCTATGAGTTCCTGGATATGCATGTCTACCTTTGAGTGTTGATCCTGTCTTCCATCCTCTCAGTTTTACCTAAATAAGTTGGAGTAAGTTAAGTAGCTAAAATGGCTCACACATATTAAATTAAGTTAATAAACTGAACACTTATCTGAGAAAAGTAATAGTTTTTCTACAAACG
>CABFPE010000316.1:837164-850879 GCA_900660155.1 Hofstenia miamia
CAGTAAGCTAATTATAACGACATAAACAGTATTTTCTGAATTGCGATGTTTTGATTGTATTCAAAATTATATAAAATTTAAATGCTTTCCATTTAGAAAAAATTTATATTTATTTATATAGTTTTGTTACAATTTTGTTTAAAATATAAGAACAGGACCTATTAATGAAGATGTAATTAACAAACTTCGGAAATGTTGTAAATTAATTAGAAGAAATTAAACCATTAATTCGTGCTTCAATTAGCAGCTATATCCAAAATAATACTCAATGGAAATGTCACTGAATGTTTGATACTGTATTAATGAAGTAACATTGTGGGAAAGTAAATATTAAATAAAGGATGTCCATTAAATACTTGCCAAAATTAAAAGCAAATAATTCATAGGAAAATGGTTTTATGAATATGGTAACGTTCTTATCTTGCTTATTATGTGTGGGGATTTGGATTTTTGCTTATATTACATGCTTCATTTTTAGTTTCATTTACGGAGAAAACTTGGGAAATGGACATCTAATTTACCCTAATTTCAACTTCTATCTGATTTTGTTTATTCACTATTCAATCAAATATGCATCCAATTGGTTATCCAATTATTCAATCAAATGTAATGTTGTGGATACGAAAAAGTATCATTAACTTTCGCTAAATTACACACATTTTATTTTTGTGTAGGCAAAACAATAAACAGAGGAATCATTACAGTAGCAATTGAGAAGATCACTCAAAAAGAGTACTCGATCAGAATTATTGAAAAGCACAATTCCAAAAGATTTTGAAACGTTTCTCTTTTATTCTCTGAACACTCTTTTCAGTGCAGAAAGCTCGTATGGCAGTGGTGATTCACTTTCCACCAATAATATAACATTCCAAAAGCAAAATTTTATCGGAAAGTTCAAGATCCATTTTAAATTAAATGCAAACTAATTCTGAACGATTTTTAAATAATTAATTTGAAAATCGAAATGAAAGGTGAAGCATTTGAACAAATTAGCGACAAGACCATAGCGTAATTACATCTATTGAATAATGTAGATACGATTTATCAGCCTTTTATTTTGGCAAATATTTAATGGACACCCTGTAGGTAATATCTGCAATCACAAAAATATCACACCTAAAAAATATTTAAAAATGTAATTGAATAAAATGAAAGAATAAATACTTCTTAAGAAATTGAATAATTGTAGAGTAACCTAGTGAAATGAGATTCAGATAGACAATTAGAAAATACAATTACCAAATAACTGTGGTTAAATTGATATCACCCACTTGAACTGTGCCAGTCATCCACATGCGAGAACTGCCATTTGGATAAACTTGCAGGATCAAGGTATCCAATAAATTTGAGAAATGTAATAATGTAAGCTTGCTTTCGGCTTAGGGCTTGCTATATATAGTTATTATAGGCAAGCTGTGCACCAAGATTACACTAAAATGGAATTTAAATTTTGGTTATAGAGCTCTTTGTAAGTCTAGAAGCGATATTTACAATGTCATGTTGAATGAGAAGTAATGATGTAATTTGAAGAACGGAAGATGTTATAGTCCTTGACAGTGCTGTAAGGCATGCTTCACTAACACAAATATGATCAAGGGGAACACCAAAAATAGGGAGTTCTAGTTGTGTTAAGCTTCGGGTAGTTGCACATAGACATTAACAGGGAAAATGAATAAGATTCCAGATAAGTGGGCCTTACTCTACTTTTGTCAAAAGTAATCAATGTAGATTTGTGGTAGAGATTAATGGCTCTAATCAGAGTTGGAAACAGGCCGATTTTATCTTGTGGGCTCGCATAACGTCGGCTCGAGCCTGGGTGACAAAATTTATCGTTTAAAACATTTTTTTAATGTTCTACATGTACATGTGTTCAACGTGCATTATATTATTATATTTCAACTGAGATCTTATTGCATCTACATACTCTACAAATTCAGGTCCATGTTAGGTTCTAATGACTTTTTTCCTCTCAAGATACAGATCTGGTAACAAATTGACTATTTGCTCGCCTTATCTAACATAATTTTCCAGTGTGGAAGAAGTCATTTCATTTGACGAATGAATTAAGAAATTCATGCGTCAGCTAGCTATTTTACTCTTAACTTTAACTATGGATTATTCCTTCCCCGCCGATTTTTATGTAATTGCATTGCCACATATTATTCTAATACTAAGTATTAGATAACTGCTTAGAAATTTTCGGAATATTCTTTTTTGTCCTAGCATACAAAAATTAGCCTAATGTATGGCAATTTTTGTATATACATTAGAAGATAGCATTTTTCCATTTTTTACAGTTATTGCAAATGCAACATTATCTGCAAAACCGTTGTAAAAATTAGAAGTGACGAGTACACTTAAATTTATATAATAATTCACACATTTGATTAATCTGTAGTAATTGGGTCTTTCAATATTTATATTTTGTAGCATCGACTTTAGTGTTATAGTAGTAACAGAACACAAATAACATCTATAGTATGAGGCACAGATAACAACCATGAGTAAGCATCGACTTTAAAAGTCGATAAAAACCACTAATCTGCGTACATGAGTAATTAAGCATAATGATCAGCTGGAGGACAATTATTATTATTAAGCATCGAGCAGGTGAGACAGCAATAACCATTAACATATGATTAGAGTTTGTCACTAGAACATGGCGACCACCGAGGCGAAACCTCACCGGGCTTGTCAACGAGTCGACATTACCAAACTCGGCTCGGCTTGGCTTGTTTAAATTTCGTGTAAGTTCGGCTAGGCTCGCCACATAAAATTTTTGAATGAGGCTCGTTTTAGCTCGGTATTTTTTTAAAAATATTGTGCTCAAAGAATTTTTTACATAGCTCTTCCTATTATTTAATAAACATTTCTTAAATAGGATTATAGGAAAGGCATACTGACTGCAAAAAATAAGAAAAATCTATATACTCAAATTAAAAAGCAGTACTATAAACTTGCTTTGTTTAAAATAGGCTCGTTTTGGGCTCGTTGTATATCAAATACTGTGCTCAAGCTCAGCTCGGCTCGGCTCTTTAGAAGCTCGGTTCGCCTCGGTTCGTTAGAAGCTCGGCTCGTTGGCAAGTCTGAATCTCACAGCCATTGAATTAAATTGATTGAATTTAACAATAAGCAATGCCAATAGAAACATCAGTCTTCTGGAAGAACCGAACGAATGATGGCAAGGACGATGCACTTATACGCCCTCAAACCTACCCTCGGTTCATCCCCAAAACGAAACAAATTTAGCTATACATAACTATAGGTGATATTACTGAAAAAAATGAATGGGTAACCGATTCATATGAAACCAAAGGCTTTATTGCGAATATATATATATATATAATATAGATGTATATATAATATATATATATATATATATATATATGTTTATATATAGTTATTATTATTATATATATATATATATATAAATCTTTATATATATATTCATAAGATGCGTTCTGTACTATGGAAATCGAGATTTTGGCGTACAAAGCGTATCTGACCCAGTTTTTCCCATAGTACAGAGCGTATCTTGCTCATTAATTTTTAAAAAATTAATCAAATTGTTTTTTTGGTATTGTTGTACTATCATATCTGCATAAAGATCTCTTAATATGAATTTGAGCAAATTCTAAATATTATGTCAAAATATAGGAATTTTTTCAAAAATTGTATTTATATATACGCTTTGTACTAATTTTTTTAGAATGACGGAGAGCGATGAATTTTGGGATATGAGTTCTGTTGATCTCAATAATGCACTAGATGTTGCGGAAACGAGGAAAAAAAACCCATTGATCGTCACAAGCAATCTAAAAAAAGTTGTTGTTATATTTGTCATAAAAATATTGTTAGCATGCGCCAACATCTATCGAAATCTCATTCGAATTTGATTAACCGACACAGGTTATTCTTGTTAAGTGTGAATAGATCTAATGATAGCAAAGTATGCTATCAATGCTCTGAGTGGTGCATGAGGTTTTCAAACAAAAGACGACATAATCGTAACTGTGAACTAACTAAACTAAGTCGTATAGAAAGCTGGGATATCGCACATTTTCCTTCTGAAATTAAGTCGGTGATAAATTGTTCAAGGGAAGCTTGTGATTCTAAATCATTATCCATTGTGAAGTAATTTGTTAAACATCAAAAAGGATTTTACAGGCTTCTGGGTCTAGAAAAAATCAATGTATATCAAAAACTCAAGAGAACATCCTGGCAAATTTGTTTCAGCACTCAAATTATTTGAAAGATACTAAAGTTTTAGTGACAGAGTTGTTAGTTTTGCGGAATAACTATAGTTACAAATGTTGTACAATCGTTCTATCACTAAGCATTTTGAAAGCATTCATTAGATATCTAACACTCCATGCGCAGTCTGTAAAATTCAATTTTGCGAATTGGGAATCAGCTATTGCAGAGCAACATAAGCATTACTTTAAATTATCTAGACGTCAACAGTTAACTGAAAAAGTGAAGAAGTTTAGTAAAGTTCCCGATATTGCCATGGTTAAGCGTTTGTTAAATGATATTGAACACTTTTTACAGTCAGGTAATGATGTGGATTATTTTACTAGAAAAGGGATGATATTTTTCCATATACAAGCTCGCTTAAACACTTAGCCTGGGCCCTTGCTGAGAATGTCGGAAGAAACATTTCTATCAACAATAAAACAGCAATATGGAATAGCTGATTGCCACAAAACAAATTACAAAAATATTGTGCGTTACTCTTTTACAAAGTTGCAAATAGATTGGATTAAAAAACTAATATCTGACTTTCAGCTTACGCACACTTTTAAGCCAATATTTGTTTTTGCGAACTCTAGTAATAACTTAGAAAATAGCATCAAATATTTTGTTAATAAAAGCCTTCATATAAACTTTCCTTAATCAAGACAGTTCGATTTTGGTCCCACATCAATTCGAAAGATGTGGGATGCACATTTAAAGAGCGTACAGAATTTACCACATGAAATTAAACATACACACTTTGAACAAACTGGGCATACTGAGCAAACGGCCCTCGATCATTATGTGAAACATACTGGTAATGAACAATTTCTTAAATTACTAAATTTCTATGATAATGAACTTTCGGAAAGTGTTAAAAATGTCCCTAAATCTGATGAATTAAAAAATGCTTTAAGCTCAGCACAGCCATCTACATCATCAATGGAACCAATTAGTGATTTATGCACCAAAGGTAGTAGGATTCAACCACTCAGGCACAAACAACGGAATGTGAATTATGCAGAATAGTATATTCAAGATAGCTTCAAAAAATGTAACTGCATTTGTTTTTTGTATTAATCAGTTTTTCAGAATACATATTTTCAGTTATGCTTACGTTTAACAATGCAAACCCATAAGGAAATATGAAAATTATACGCGTTTTTAAATGATATATTAAAAGTACTATACTAAAAGTAAAAAAGTTTCTTTTAAAAAAACAGATACAAAGCGTATATATAAATAAATTTTTGTACAAAGCGAATCTATAAATTTTTGAAAAAATACATAGCGAATCTATGTATAAAAAAAGTGTACACAGCGTATCTTATGAATATATATATATATATATATATATATATATATATATATATATATTTGGAGTAGATTTCATTTAAGATGCAAAATATTTATTAATTCTAGCATTACAGCAAATTCATAATTTTGAGAGCATTCCAAGATCAATTAAAGCTCTCCAAAAAATAAAGTAAATGCTGGTGGGTAAAATAAACGCTCTGCAACAAAGCGAAATTTCAAAGATTTGTGAACGAGAGTGCCAATTAAGATCGCGTTTGGAATAAACATTTAGCGGGAGATATAAATATATATATATATATATATTCGTGAAAAATGAACACAAGTTCATTAACATATCAACAGGGCTCCTCATTTTGCTGTTAACAGCTATATTTTTACTTAGTTCTTAAATTAAATCGATAAAAAAATAATGAGGCTATTAACGGACATCTCAAATCAGAAATATATATATGAATGAACGTCAAATTAATGAAACAAATTTTTACGTTTAACTAAAACCATAACATCCTAAAATAATCGAAGTTTAATTAAAGAAAGAAGCAGCAAATATTAAAAAAGCAACAAAGTACAATATTAAGGTGCAAGAATTTCACCTTAATAATATTCGAACTAACTTCACAAACAAATAAAATTTTCATTTATTACTGTACTTCAAATTAAAACAGATATCTTTGAATTTTAATAACTTTTTGTCAATTTGTATTATACGTATACACTTAAATTAAAAACTAAAAGCAATTTTGATTTTTGAACTTGATGTTAGGAAATATAGTGTTTGTAAACAATTTTATATAATTACATACAATAATCTATTATGATTATGCATATAAATTTTTTCACTGTCACTTGAAAAAATTGCATATTTATTGTAGTATCATAAATTTTTGAAAAATAAATTATCTTGGTAAATTACCTCAAAATAAATTAGATAGGCTTAATTTTTACAAATTTTTTGTCAAAATGTATTATATTAGTGTTCAAACTTGATGAACTCCAACAAGGAAACTATTTTAGATTTCCCGTTTTAGTTAGCATATCAAATAGATTAGTGATGTAAGATAAAAATTCGTTTTAATATCGCAAAGCTAAAGTTTTTACTATTTTTAAATCTGTTTTTGCATAATTCTCATGACATTAATTCTCTTTAATAAAACATCAAAAATTTTTATTTTTCCATATGATTTATCTCCTGTTGAGATAGATGAAATGTTTCATTTTCTTGTAATGCTTCATTGAGAACAACTTAAGTGCTTTAATATGATACTCACTATACCTCTCCTCCCCCCTCCCCCTCCTAAAACATTTGTAATGAGAGGGCTGATTGATTCATTGTCGGCATGATAATATTATAATAATGGCAACTTACTAAAATTAATTGCAACATTTTTCAAATATAATATTTTTTTATGCAAGATCAAAAAAATTACTAAGATAAAATTTTAAACAATGATCTTTTAGGTACCCCAGGAGTAATATAAAACTCCCTGGACATTGAAATGAAGAAATTTAAGAATAGCTGGCCAGCATTTAGAATAATTTTTAAAATTTTAGCTTTGGAAAATCATATAAGAACATCTGGATGACAATTAGAACAACATTCAATCTCTATACAAAAATCTAGTACAATTTAAAATCTCTATACAGTATATTTTGATGTCCTTATTAAAATTTAGGGAGGAATTTTATGGACAGGTTTCAAAAATTCCCGCTGTTTTCAGTAATTTAATGAAAAATTGTGAAATAACTATTTATTTACAACTGTAGGTATTTGGGGGTAACATTCAGGGGCATAATTCAAGGATGCGGAATGCATTACTATGATAAATTACATTTTAAGGAATGGCACAATGCCTACAAATGTTGAACTAGAGTGAATGCTTGTAAAACAAAAGTAATCAGCTTCTAGGACAAATTTTTACTACAACTTGTCCTTTTCAAATTTCAGTGTCCAAAAAACTCATACATTTGTCATTGCAGTTGCTCGGGTGTTTTCAGCAAGCAGATGAAAATATCAGAATATTATGAGTGCGCAAGAAGATTATGTCATATAATTATATATTTTTTGTGAAGTAAAATGTTATCTGCAATTAATGTTGCAATTTTCTAAATTTTCTGGTAGTCGAAGTATATGTGTTAATTAAATGATATTTATTTGCAAATTAAACTTTCTCATATATACATTTATACAAAAATTAGATGCATCAACTATCAAAATTCGCAGAATTTCAAATCATTTTGCGACTCTACCATGTGTAGAATTCTAACATGTAGCATAAATATTAAAGAGTTCTCATTATGCAAATTTTTTATATTAGTAACTTTTTGAAATAAATAGTATCATCAATGTTTATCAACATTTTTTGGCATTTCAAATAATTTAATATTTCAGAGAATTTTCACAATAAGGTATCTATATTTGCTGACATCATTTAATTTCTTCAGCGTAAATATTATACCTTAGAGGATTATATTGGAATGTGGGTATATTTATTTTGATCTGTACAAATTCTAAAGATTTTTATGGGTTTCTTGTGCGTTCTTGCTGTGATCAAAGACATCGTTCTAGCACACTCCTCTTTATCTACAATGAAGCCGTTTATCATAAATTAATATTTTAAAATAATTTATTGCATTTTTGGAAAATTTGAAAATTTTTTTAAGTAAAGAAGTTTGGAATACATTTTAGATTCCTATAATAATTCTTCCAACTATAACTTAAACATAATCAAATAAATATACTTTTAATAAACTGAAAATGAAAAAACATTTTAGTGCAAAATCGATGTAAAGTATTTACAAAATTAGTGTTCAATAAATTCACCATATTCATAAAAAGTTGAGATCTTTTATGTGGTAACATACATTTACTTCTCCTTGATTTACTATTAGGTTGTGGAAGCGTTGAATTTCTTGGATTATGGATGCTTTGAAATGACTCAACCTCCCCCTATCTTATTTTCACTTTAAACATGAAAATTTTTGGTTAAGAGCTCACCAATGAGATTTACTTAGATGTGGATCAAGTGTAATTAAATCTCGCTTAGGAAGATTGCAAAAAAAACAGATGCACAGTACTGAATTCGCCTTTTTGCAAATGCATGGATGAAGAGGTTTGAACTTAGATTACTGCCAAGTTTCGTATTATCTCTCATATATTTATCATTATATTTATGTTTGAGAACTTTAAAACGGTTATATTAACACTAAATGGACTTTTTTTATTCTTCCAACAAATTAATGTAGTTCGATATAAACAAAGATTTTGGAATTAAATAACTTAGCAAGTTTTTTTTAGAAAACTGAATGCATATCTGATGCCAATGATTCGCAACTACATCCAAGTATTTATTTTATTCTCAATAAGGCTTTAGTGCCTATATTGAATTAATTTCTATTGTTTATATTGAAAATGACAACACTGTATCGTTTACAATTAAATTGATAACTTTAGACGATAAATTTTACTTCTGAATGTATCTATCCGACAAACACTTTAGATGTATGTGGTAACCATTTTTTTGAATTACATTATTTTTTAATATATTGTTGAAATAGCTAGTAAAAAAGCTAAAGAAAGGAAAATTTTGAATATATTTGTGAGATAAACTTCAAATCAAGTAATTTCTAAAATTTGTTAGTGCATTGTTTATATACTCATCTAGACCAATAGTTCTCAACCGGGGCCTACATGGACCCTAATGTAAATATCGCTTTACTGAATCAACAAACAAAAATAGCGAATTGGATGTCCACGGTGATATTTTGGAGTCAATAGAGAATTCTAATTCAAAACAGATTTCATAACTGAAAATGAAATATCTATAGAAATTTACATATTTTAAAATACTGAAAATAAATATGTTTTTATATAATATATTTTTATAGCAATTAAATAGAAAATAAACAACGATATTTTCCTTCATAATAAAGCATAGAAATTTACTATATCTTTAATATTAATAATTCATCTGTTATTATATTAGTGCTCTTTTTGCGGGGCGCCGAGGCACTCGGACAGCGCAGACCTCCGCCACGCAGTTTGTGTAGCCCAGATCAGCACCAAAATTTAATGGATTCCTCCTTGTGCGAACACCCAAATTTGACGTCACCCATTTATTACTTTTTCCTTAAAGTTGCTAACAGACAGACAAACAAACAAACAAACCAACGCTACCAAAAACATAACCTCCTTGGCGGAGGTAATTAAGAAGGAAAGTGGTCCATGTTAAAAAAGGGTTGAAAACAACTGATCTAAAACTTACAAAATATTTACATTTTTAAAAATAGTTAGTAGCTTTCATATCTTTCATTGTTGTTTTCAATTCATTTGGCATTATATCCTGATATCTTGTAATTTTGAAAAATATTTATTGTACATAAATTTTTTGTCATTCATTATTTTAAAATTAATGTTCCCTATTTCGGTGATTGAAATAACTTTCACAAAATTGTGTACATTAGGTAAACCAATTTTGACTGACACTATCAACAAGGATCCTAATTTTGTATTCAGTGGAATTATTCTCCTATTAGTTGAAGGCAATCTAGAAAGACAATTTTATGGAATCTATAAGAACTTATGCAAGGCATACAAATTCTTTCAAATGTTTAGGATCAACGTACATATATTTGCTACAAACGCAAAGTCGTTCAAACATTTGCTCTATGAAATACATAAATTCCATATATATCCAATAAAATGATAGAAAGTAAAATTTTGTATTTTTCGTAAAACTTCTCATAAATGATTTTAAATAGTGCGTGCATAATCTGTACAACAAAATAAACAATCGCATTTTAAAATTTACTTGATTCTTGTAGTAGATTTAACCCTATCTCGGCCGAAGTGTGCTGAGCAAGCAGCACTTAAAGAAATAATGTTACGTCTCTAATCATATCAATGAATTCAAATAATCATTGGCCACCATCTTAACAAACATTAGTGTTATTGTGGTCTTGGAAAACAGTTTTAAATTATTTTGAAGTTGAAGTCATTCTGCTGACGTCAGCGCTTATTAAAACGTCATAGCATCAGAATAGCAAATATTTTGGTCTCTTAGTGTACAGTAATATGCAAGATATAGTCCTGCCAAACATCGCTGCTCGGTGATGAATAGAATTGATGTTATGTAACAGGCTCTCTCTGTTAAAGAGAAAAAAGCCTGTCAGAGGGCTAAGTTCACTCATATTACACATTGTAATATTTTAGATTAAATCGAAACACTATTCCTTAGTATCCATTTAAGCCTGTTTTGAAGAAATCGAGAAGTGATTTATACAAGTTAATTCTGGATAAAATTTTGTTTTTAAAATATTTGTTATTGATCATTAAAATAATTTATTTAAAGGCCATTATTACCTATATTATATTATAGATTCCAGTTTTAAAAGATTTGTCCAAAATTTTGCAAGCTATAGAGAAGCTAAAATGCCTTAATAAACCAATGTGGAAATGATCTGAAAAGCAGCAAGAAGATACAATTTTCTTTAGAAAAATAACTAATTCTATATGAAATTTTGTGATATCTTCAATACATTGTCTTATATATCATCATAAATAAATTTTATCAGTTCATATTCACAAATATTATTTATTGTGGTTAATAATTGTTGCAAAATAAATGAACTTGAATTTTTATTTTAGAAGCTTAAGAAAACATAGAAAACCATGTAAACATTTATGGAATTCTTTTAAAAATGTATAAATTTGTTTAAGAACTTGACTTTCGAATATTCATTTTTATGTTCGTGTGTATAGAGTGCAGCCTGTAGCAACAGTAGACAAAAAAAATTTTCACCCAAATTTTAATGAAACCAACCAGTCAATAAAAATGCGGGAATATATATATATATATATATATATATATATATATATATATATATATATATATATATACAATTTTTCAGAAACGTAACAAAACCAAGCCATTCAAAGCTATGAACTCGAACTGTTTCAAACTTATAAATCAATAAGAACGAGAAAATTAAGGAATTTTGTTCGACAAAGCATTGATGTGTTTTATTTCACTTAATGCAGACTTCCCGCCACCAATGACAACTTCAAACTAACCTAGAATTTCAGTCGATTTCGGCCTGTTTAAAAAGCTGGTCTTATACTTTTGATCACAACTCAACACGTTGGTTTTTTAAAAATATAATTTTTGAAATTCTAAAATTAATCTTAAAACAATGTACGAAGCAATTCCTTCTGTATTAGTAATCCATAGTCATGATATCGTATACCTAGAGAGAGAGATAGAGTTAGTTAGTTATAATGTGTAGCTATGTACGTACAAAATGCTCAAAAAACAACATATCAAGTTGTACATAGCAACATATTAAAAAATGAAAAGAAATCCGAGAAAAAATTGCTGAACGGCATTGGGTTGTTGTGAATCGCTATATCTATTAAAATGCGAACTATGCTTTTGCAATAAAGTCGAAGTTTGACAAATTCCGGCGGAATTATTCACTACAATGTTGAGTAAATATAGAGCTATAATTAGGGTGCCATTTTGAGCAAAATTTATCTTTTTCCCAATACAGTGTTTCAAATACTAGTCTGTATAAAAATTTATATGCTTAAATATATGGATTTTTATAATTTTCTAAATGGCTTGCAAGCCGGCTTCGTCTCTGGTCTAAAGGTAATTTATTAGATATAGCAAAAGCATAGGTGCTAGTGATGATAAATTTTTGGATTAAGAGCAAACCTAGCAAAAGCCAAGATTGCTCATACGGCAAAGATTAGTCCATGAAAATACATTTTGCCTAAGATGAAGATAAATTTTCCAAATAATTTAAGATGCATAAAAATACTTAATAATGAATAAGATTCGACTTAAATAATGAAAAAGCGTAGCAACACGTTCATAACCACTAAGTTTAGAAAACAACTCAAGCCAACAACAAACCTACGTGGCAAGTTAGACTCAAATTTTCACAATCACTGAAATAAAGATAAGTTAAGATATTTTTTCTGATCTTAATATAAAGAATAAATTAAATTATTCTTACTATTAAAGAAAAGTTGTTCAACATAACATAATATTTATTGGTACTTTGTTTAAGCTGTATGGTTTTTGCTTTAGATGATGACTATGGTAAATTCGACGGGTGTAAAGCTTATTGACGAAAAAGGCTTCTCTCCCATTGCTGCAGATGCAACCCAGTTTATAAGAAAATACTTTTATGCACTGATAATCTTAATTGGCATTTCGGGTAATGCAATGACATTGGTACTGTTTCAGCGCAAAGCTATGAACAAATGCATCGGTCAAATCATAATTCTTATGAAATCCTTAGCATTAATGGATTTTATCGCTTGCGTTTGTATGTTGGTATTCAATGTGTTTCAAAACTACCTATCAGCGCATTTGGATCAACCCATTCTCTGTAATATTTCTACAGCTCGTACATAAATAAAATAATAATTGTGTTTAGCGGATATTAGATCCATTGCAAAATCTTAGATTATCTAAAATTTGATAAATTTTTTAAATTCATAAAATATTTCTGCAAAATTGGAATGCCAAGCAAAATCTTTGCTTTTTTTAGTCGGTTCGCAAATGAAATTCAAATATTTGGTATTATGTTTTATTTTTTTTGCCAAGTTCTATCAATAGGTTTGTCCCGATTTGCATTAATATATTTTATAAATAGTTTTTCTCAGATATTTGATAATATAGATAGACTTTACCTGTTATTAAATATTGAGAAAACTCCACAAAAAATTTTGAGTAATATATTTATAAGTAATCACTTACCCAGTAAACATTTTATCGATTTCCAACAAGCGTTTTTAAGAAAATTTTACTACGTGGACAATTGATACGAAATTCATACATACATTATGTATATATATATATATATATATATCATTCATTAGATATAATATACGGAGCGTCGAATTTCAGATAGTCTATAGTAAATATTGTTTTGAAAGCTATATGCAATTTATATTTATATACTAAATGGTTATATATATATATATAAAAATGTACAAATTAATATATAAAATTGTGATTTTTACAGGTTTAAGGCAAGCTTCTTCCTCTTTGCTTAAAATAGTGGAATCGTGATTTGAAATTATATTATAATGCCCATCAACTTTCAAATGTGAGTGCTTAGAGTTTGATATTAGCAGTAAGCTAATTATAACG
>CABFPE010000316.1:876040-896315 GCA_900660155.1 Hofstenia miamia
TATATATATATATATATATATTAAAGAAGTGTATTTATAAATTAGGCTCTGCGTGTATTCAAGCAGTGTATAACTTGGGTTCGGTTTGGGTAGATAGCCCTCACGGAATGATTAAGCTCATTCCTATGAAAGAGCAAAGCTATATATTTTACATGGATTCCACTATATTTAGAAATGTTTTTAATCTATGACAACATTAAATTGATTTTTAATCGCGCTATGCTACATGCAAGTTAATTTTGTTAATTGAATTTTTAATGATCGCAGTTACGAAGGATGAATCATAAAGTCTACCATTTTATACATACAATATTGCTCAAAATGCTTCAACAAATTTCTTGGTGAATGAAAAATTTTGCATAAATATCGTCCATGCTTCGGCTAGTATTCTTCAGGAATTTTGCTGAAATTGGAATTCCATAGATGCGCGATAATGTAACGTAGATATTTCAAGTATTCCTCACGCCAAGTCTTTCTTAGAATTAATTACCTGTGGGTAGAATCAATGCAGTGCAGACTTCACTTTAGTAACATCATGGGTCCTATGGGACCGATATTCTGAATAATCACAAATTTTAAAGAGCAAATTTACAACTATAATAACTAAGTGTATTTATTTTACATGCACAACTTGTAATATATGAATTTACATATAAGGCACTCTCTTTAGTTATATTGCTACTGCCAATACGCTGCAGAGCTAATGATTGGGTTCAGTTGTTGACTAAAGACGTTTTATTGTTGCTGAAGATGATACAGAAATGTCCTTCCATAGTGAAGGTAATTAAGAATTTGATAATATAGAAAACAATATAGAAGATATTGATTATCAAAATTTCAACAGCAAGAATAGACGGGAATATGCATAGCGGGGTTGGCATGGATCTGCAAATAGATATGCATTGGAGTTTTCCATAATTGCGATTCAACTTTCATTCATTGAATAGCATTTAGAATTATATATATGAGAATGATTAATTGTTGGTAGTGCTTTGCTCAGTTACGTTGACTTCTAGTGTGAAAATATAATTGTCTTAAGATTCATCAAAGTTATTTATACATATATAAATATATAAATACAACAATTTGTATGTTATATATATATATAATGGATTTTACCTTTAAAAGGTATAACAATACAAAATCAAAATTAAACAAAATAATGAGAATATTAGAGGAAGTAAGGTTCTTTCTGACAATTGAAGAATGGAAAGAGATTACATTTACATAAGATTCCAGGAGAAAGCAAAGAGTTTAAAAGATATGTATATTGCACGGAGGTCTATTTTACAATATAGCATACATTCAATGGGTAAACTACTTTTTTCTTTGTAAAAACAAGTTTATTTTTTCCTAAGATCCTGTGGATGTGGTGATGGTATGATTTTTTTCGTTGCGGGTGTGACTACGTGTTGAGTACAGATTTACTAAAAGTGCGCGGATGTGGGTTTGGTGAGGATTAAGTGGGTATGAATATCTTTGCCAATATCCACTCTTGGCGCCAACCACATTAAGCCATGTGAGTGAGCTAATTACTCTTTGTTAAATTAATTAGATTATTAAGTCTTGCAATTTCCTGTCATGTGCTGGATGAATTGATCGATGCGAACTTTTGTGGATTGGATTGGATATCGATCGTAAAATATTTGATTTACGGTAGCCTTAATACATAGTNTAAATTGATTTTTAATCGCGCTATGCTACATGCAAGTTAATTTTGTTAATTGAATTTTTAATGATCGCAGTTACGAAGGATGAATCATAAAGTCTACCATTTTATACATACAATATTGCTCAAAATGCTTCAACAAATTTCTTGGTGAATGAAAAATTTTGCATAAATATCGTCCATGCTTCGGCTAGTATTCTTCAGGAATTTTGCTGAAATTGGAATTCCATAGACGTGCGATAATGTAACATAGATATTTCAAGTATTCCTCACGCCAAGTCTTTCTTAGAATTAATTACCTGTGGGTAGATTCAATGCAGTGCAGACTTCACTTTAGTAACATCATGGGTCCCATGGGACCGATATTCTTAATAATCACAAATTTTAAAGAGCAAATTTTCAACTATAATAACTAAGTGTATTTATTTTACATGCACAACTTGTAATATATGAATTTACATATAAGGCACTCTCTTTAGTTATATTGCCACTGCCAATACGCTGCAGACCCAACGATCGGGAATATGCATAGCGGGGATGGCATGGATCTGCAAATAGATATGCATTGGAGTTTTCCATAATTGCGATTCAACTTTCATTCATTGAATAGCATTTAGAATTATATATATGAGAATGATTAATTGTTGGTAGTGCTTTGCTCAGTTACGTTGACTTCTAGTGTGAAAATATAATNGTGCAAGAAGCTAACCAACAACAAGCATTTTGAATACGCTAACTCCTGACAAATTTCCAACAGCCGATATCCTTTCTAGTGTTACATTCTAGAGCAACCAATATGGAAATAAAAATGATCATAAATGGACAGCCATTGATATGGCAGAAATAAACGGTTTGCTTGGTCTTCTAATCATCTTTGAGGGAGTATCCAATGCTGAAATTAATATTTCCCTGAAATATTCAAAAAAGCCCCTAATATAGCTCAGTTTTCAGAGCTACAATTTCAATCAATCAACTTAAAAGGATAATGTAATGCCTTAGTTTTGACGGCCTTCATATACGTAGTAATCGAAAAGCACCTGACCAGTTTGCACTGTTTCACGATGTCTTCGTAAAGTTCATTATTCAATGTAGATGTGTTCAAGATGTGCTTGTGCGCAGAACTCAACGAGAGAAGAATTGCATGCAATCAATTAACCACTATTCATTTTGCTTTTTGTGTGATAAAAATGTAATTTAAGGAGTTTCTATATGGAATTGCCAAAAAATCTTCACTAATTCTGAAATTTAATAAATTTTTCGTAAAAATTAATGGAATACAGAGTTTCAAGTGGAGTTGCAATGAAATGAAAGGAAAATTTCTCCCAATTAGTACAACTTCTTAATATAATAGAAATTGAACAGATCTTTGTTTTAAACTATGAATTCAAAGGAAACTCACGATGGAAATACCAACTTTTTAAAGTAATTGGCAGCAGTTAAGTGAACATCGCTAATGGAAAAATACCCAGCAATAGGTCACCTATTTTTAAGAATTTTGGGAAACATTTTTAACACTAGAAAAAATACCATTACTCCTTGAGATTCATTTTACATGTAGCATTTCAATTAAAATATTATATAAAAGAATGAAAAAAATTTTACCTATGGAAATTCAAATAGATTATCAATATTTTTGGAGGTGTATATACCTGCTGTTGTTTTTAATGAATGCATACGTAAGTAAACAAAATTTTAATTTGAGTCAATTTTGACTCACTTGGTACTTCTAGTGTTAAGTAGGGCATCAAAACCAATGAATTCTATGGTGACGTAAAAATATCAATAAATAGACTGAAAAATACTTGATAAGGACACAACAACCCCTCCCCCCAGATTTTCCAACAGCTATCTCAACTCTGCGGATAGTAGTGAAACTCTAAAGTTAAAGATTGAAATTAGCCTAAATACGAATAAGGTAAACAGTTTTGTTCGATTTATTATTAGTATGGTACATTTATATTTTATTTAGTACTTTACCCTGATTTGTGTTTTTATCAGTATTATTTTTGTGTTAAATTAAAATCAGTTAAATAAGGTTTTATCTTTGAGTTAAATTTAAATAAAAATTGAAAGATTTAAACTAACTTAGATTTTCATGTTACAATACGTAAAATACAGTAGCTTTTGAAGTTAACTGAAGTAAAGCAAGGAATAAATGTTTCTTTCTTAGTCATATGCGTATACTATTGTAAAAGTAACGTTTTAAACCTAAACAAGCATCAAAAGCACAGGAGATTTGTTTTTGAACATTAAAAGAGTTTGTGAATTCTACAACTTTTAACGATAAAAAGAGATAAAACCATTTACTGTAACATTTAACATTGAATTCAATACATTACTATAGGTTTTAAAACTACGTAACCCTTTAATAAGTTTCTGAAAAATTTTTAAAAGGTAACGTACTTACTTCGGAAGAAACTACTTAAGGTTTTCTTTGAATCCATCTAATAAGAGAAGGAACGCAACATAATTTCCAAACGACTATTTTTCCCTGAAATTAGAACAGAGAAAGAAAATTTAAGCTTTGAAAAGAAATTAATTAATATCCAATTTTCAACCTGTAAAATTACAAAAAGGAAACTAAACCTGTAACATTAACAGGTGATTTTAAAAGTGTTAAAACGGCATTTTAATAAACTCAAAATGGCAAAGTTTAAACAAAACTGCCTTTAATTAATAATTTTAAAATTACATAATAAAACTAGGGAAAATGGCTTTCATTTATCTCTTAAGAGAAAAATTTTATTTTTGGACTTTGAAATTATCAAAGTCCAAGAAGAAAAGTAATACGTGTTTTGATCTATTTTAGTGAAAATTGAAATTAGTAGAACATTTACAGTTCTTGTCCATTTGAATAGGTTCAATCGTTTCTTATAAAATAAATCAAATTACGGAGATAGTACTTTCAATACAGCAAAACATAAATCGCTAAATAATTGTGTAAGGTTTTAATTAAGTAATTGAATAATTAGAAGAATTGGAATTGGGCCGATTTTTTAGACCCAAGCCCGGCCCAGCCCAATTCAGCTTAGGCCCAAGCCCAGCCCAATTTAAAATACCAAATATTCGGCCCAAGCCCAGCCCGGGCCAAATTATTTTTCTTTTAAGCAACTGATTGTTTCTTTTGCCTCATAGAGGCCCATAAGCACTACATTATGAATTTGATTGGATAATTTGCCTGCTGTGTTAGTTAACTAATGTGCACATCCGCTTAAGCCTGTCAACAATGCTAATTTAATTCTGCTGAAATTCATATTGCATTGTTAACCTTAACACAATAAACGTTTTATACAGGGGAGTAGGCCTGGGGTTCAACGATTCCTGGAGCAGATGTGTGCTCCTCCTATAAATGTTTCCATTTGTTACCAATACCAAATAGTATTGAGTGTGAATTTTCATAAATGTTAAAAAAAATTCTATTGTTTCAAATTTGTGCATAGTGTAGAATGCTTGACTTGTGGTAGAAGCACGTGCAACACTCNTAATTTTAAAATTACATAATAAAACTAGGGAAAATGGCTTTCATTTATCTCTTAAGAGAAAAATTTTATTTTTGGACTTTGAAATTATCAAAGTCCAAGAAGAAAAGTAATACGTGTTTTGATCTATTTTAGTGAAAATTGAAATTAGTAGAACATTTACAGTTCTTGTCCATTTGAATAGGTTCAATTGTTTCTTATAAAATAAATCAAATTACGGAGATAGTACTTTCAATACAGCAAAACATAAATCGCTAAATAATTGTGTAAGGTTTTAATTAAGTAATTGAATAATTAGAAGAATTGGAATTGGGCCGATTTTTTAGACCCAAGCCCGGCCCAGCCCAATTCAGCTTAGGCCCAAGCCCAGCCCAATTTAAAATACCAAATATTCGGCCCAAGCCCAGCCCGGGCCAAATTATTTTTCTTTTAAGCAACTGATTGTTTCTTTTGCCTCATAGAGGCCCATAAGCACTACATTATGAATTTGATTGGATAATTTGCCTGCTGTGTTAGTTAACTAATGTGCACATCCGCTTAAGCCTGTCAACAATGCTAATTTAATTCTGCTGAAATTCATATTGCATTGTTAACCTTAACACAATAAACGTTTTATACAGGGGAGTAGGCCTGGGGTTCAACGATTCCTGGAGCAGATGTGTGCTCCTCCTATAAATGTTTCCATTTGTTACCAATACCAAATAGTATTGAGTGTGAATTTTCATAAATGTTAAAAAAAATTCTATTGTTTCAAATTTGTGCATAGTGTAGAATGCTTGACTTGTGGTAGAAGCACGTGCAACACTCAGCAAGCCTTCAATCTTTAAAAATATTAAAACAACTGATGAAACTATTAGTTGAGAAAACAAGAACATGCTCATTCCATAGGTAACAAATATTCTTACACAATGAGCCATCCAGCAGAAGCGATGAACCATTTCCAACAACTAATTCTCAGCTCATTTTAGACTACAGAAAATACGATAATTATAGCTACATGCAAACCGCGCTTCCTAACCGTCCTCATCCTTATACCGAATACCTACTATCACTCAGACTAAAGGAGTCAAACAATTGGACCATTTAAAGCCTCAGGTTATCTTACATTTCCCCCAAAGTGACACCCTAAGCGTTGATTATACTCATCAAATACATAAATAAAATAAATATAATAACAGATAATAAAAGGGCAATTTGTAAAAAGTCTGTTATCCGAAAAATGCTAAATATAAGGTTAATCTTAAACTTAGGTTAATCTGGTTAATCTGATTAAACTTAAAGAGAATGCTTTTTGTCATTTGCAAAGTATGTTTTCAAGTGAATTTTTTCCTGTATTTCAAATACCAATTAAAACATTAGGCCCAGGCCAATTCCAACTCTGATAATTAGACAGCTTAGTATTGGATAGTTACTCCTAGTGGAAAATAAGTTTCAGAAAAACGATAACATTTGACCTTTTGGAACAACTAATACTTTCATTAGCTACATACGAATTATTGAGGGTAATCATTGTATATAAAACGACGGTTATTAACAAGTATTAAAGAACAGTGATATTTTACGAATAAGTCTAATTTAGGGCATATCAACGTAACACTGTATTTTCTTGTGTGTTAAAATAACTCAGTGATAAAGCATTTGTTTGGTGAAATCTACCCGTAGTTTAAAGCATAGGTGTAAACCGGTCGGGTCAACCGGACTATTTTCAGCCCTCTTCATGTTTTATTTCATTATTCTAATATAAATATCTTTTCTGAATAATTTTTTCTGTTCTTATTCATTTTACTAAAAAATTGTTAGCCATAATATATCTTTTAAAATTTCCGTTGAACGCACTCAGAGTTGCTAAATCAAATGCAGTCTTGCCCATAGCAATGCAGGATTGGAAAAGATCATCCAGAGTAAAAAAATAGATGAGTAAAGAGGAATGGCAGGTGACTATAATAGCAATAAGGGTTGAAGTATGCTAAAAGATTTAAATAAATAATTTGAGAATTCAAATATTTTATTGAATTTTTATTGAATTATTGACACGTTTTGTAAAAATATTTTTTGCGTATTGTGCAAATTCTATTTTTTGATAAGTCGGTTCATGGATCTACGATAGACCAGTCGGGTCGGATAAAGTGTTATTGTTAGACGGATCGTAACGGGTCGAGTGGCTGAGCAAAAAATTTATAATTTCATAACCTGTAACAGTCACTTTTCGAAAAAGCCCAAGTTTATTTGCTTCTGTTGTGCCACGTGCCAAGATCTATTGTTCTAATTTGTTGTCCTACAACAAACCCGTGCATGAAAAGGATAAAGGAACTCACATTACTTGTTCAGCTTATCATTAATCTATGTGGATCAGGCTAAATTTTCAGTCCATGTCCACCTCTGCTGCAACATCAATATCAATGATAAAGCATTGTGGTTTTCAAAGATGGATGTTGCACGTAATGATAAGCGAAAATCAATAATTAATTTCTTGTTCCACATCTCTATGGTATCTTGCAAAACACAAAAAATGATGACGTGTTGCAATATTTCAGACATATTTTAAAATATTTATGTAAATAAATGTATTTAGTTATAATGCATGGCACCATGTTATGGGTTATTGAATAAATATATTCTAAAATTTAGTGATACATCCTTTAAAACTTAGGAAAAAACAAATTTTATAAGAAATCTACTAAATTTTAAAAATTTAAAACATTCTTATTAATGTCATCAAGTAAAATAATTCCCCTTACTCTCCTTAATCAAAAATAAGCAATTAAGCTTAAAACTCTTAATGATTTCCGCAACCTTCTTTCACAAAATATTAATAAATTCTAAATTAACTTAGAAGATAAAATTGTAAACCACCTTGAATGGGAATAGTGACCTCTGCTTGAAGTAATTGAATCAAGGATAAGATATTTTTGAACTATTGTAAACAACCAACCATTCAAGTTCGAGTTTTGTGATAAATTATGTGCATTACTCATATATATATATATATATATATATATATGAATAAATATAGCTAATATTTGACAATAAATTTTTAAAAAATTATGATTTGAAATAGAATATAGTGATATAAATAATCGATCATGTCAATAAAGGTCGCCATTAAAAAATGTCTGACAAATATGATAAAGAAGCGAGAAATTCGTTAAGATCAAGATTGCGGAATTCTGATATATCATTAATTAGTAGTAATTTAACTGAAAGTACAGGCATACAATTTACATCGGAATCTACTCAAACTCCTAACGGGTTTTTATCAGCTTTGGAAAAATTGAGTCCAAGATTTTGGTTCAATAAATGCAAATCTGCTTTGGATAAGGAAAACTACTAAGCACTGTAAATAATGTATATTATTTTGTAAAATATTATTAATATCTATTGTGAATATTTTAGCATACAAATTGAAAGTCCGGCATTAATAGTGGTTTTGATCGCAAGTACGTGATTACCTTATTTTGCAATGACGTAGAAATGATTTTATTTAAACAACCCTTAGTTAACGAATCATGTGCATGAAAAGGATAAAGGAACTCACATTACTTGTTCAGGTTATCATTAATCTATGTGGATCAGGCTAAATTTTCTGGCAATGTCCACCTCTGCTGCAACATCAATATCAATAATAAAGCATTGTGGTTTTCAAAGATGGATGTTGCACGTAATGATAAGCGAAAATCAATAATTAATTTCTTGTTCCACATCTCTATGGTATCTTGCNTTTAAGAATTTCTCTACTTGAAGATCATGATTTTATAAGACATCTATAATATATTAGAACTCAAATGTCCATAGAAAAAAATATTGAAGGGTTTTCTCTAAGTGAAAAAACCTATAATTCTTAGAAATTTATATATATATATATATATTCTATAAATCGTTGTTTTTGTGGTATATTTTCAATTGCCAGTGAGCAAAATTTTATTCTTTTTGGATGATTAATCTTTTGCACCAGGGCTTGCAATACGGATGCAAAATTCACTATTACACATTTGCAGATACAGAAAGATACATGTAGCCTAGTATACACATTCATATTGATCCTATTAATCAAAAAATATGTAGAAATTTATAACATGCCATTGGGAATCTGTTCACTACAGCAGGGTACCTAACTTGAGCTACAGCCAATATTTGGCAATCTTTTAACAAGCACCGAATGAGAATACCTTGCAAGGAATTGTTGGAATGCTACCATGTAACGCCTGAATTCTCATGATCATAAAAGCAGTAAGTGAAAACACCAGACATGTGCCAAAGCCCCATCCCAGTTTTGGCCAATGGAGGACAAGTCAAGCGTAATGTTTAGTTACCAATCAACATTGGAAGCGTACAGTAATGCCAGAAGGTAATCACTTTGATTGCACTACACTATGCATTGTACACAAAAACATATCCACAATCTGTAATAGTGTGGACCTACTTCAGGTATTGTGGTAATGATGTTTTCACTCCTCTAAATTATGCGAAGAAGCTAAATACTGATCCTTATTTGGTCCTGCTTAAGGATGTAAATGTTGCATTCATTCAGATTCATGGAACAACTGTGTTTCAACAAAATTCAACTCTGCCTTCTGCTGATCAGGTATAGCACAGTATAGCAAGTGGATTTTGACTTACTTCAATCATTACACAACAGTCCTCACCTAAAGTAAATAAAAAATATCTATGACGAATTGTAAAACAACACCTATATATATATAGCTATGGAAAATGCAAAAAAATTACATTTGCCGGGAAGCGGTCCGAAATTTCTAAGGTATTTAGACGGAATGGCACTTTTTTCCCAAAACCATACCATGGTGGTAGGTAAATTAAAAAGACACTGCCCTGCAAAATTTATGTTTGGAAACGCGGTCATAATGATGTTTTTAAAAAACATTTAGCAGGAGGTATATATATATATATATATATATATATATATATATATATATATATATATAGCTAATATTTGACAATAAATTTTTAAAAAATTATGATTTGAAATAGAATATAGTGATATAAATAATCGATCATGTCAATAAAGGTCGCCATTAAAAAATGTCTGACAAATATGATAAAGAAGCGAGAAATTCGTTAAGATCAAGATTGCGGAATTCTGATATATCATTAATTAGTAGTAATTTAACTGAAAGTACAGGCATACAATTTACATCGGAATCTACTCAAACTCCTAACGGGTTTTTATCAGCTTTGGAAAAATTGAGTCCAAGATTTTGGTTCAATAAATGCAAATCTGCTTTGGATAAGGAAAACTACTAAGCACTGTAAATAATGTATATTATTTTGTAAAATATTATTAATATCTATTGTGAATATTTTAGCATACAAATTGAAAGTCCGGCAGTAATAGTGGTTTTGATCGCAAGTACGTGATTACCTTATTTTGCAATGACGTAGAAATGATTTTATTTAAACAACCCTTAGTTAACGAATCTTTTTCTTAATTTTTTAAGATTAAAAATATTGTTTAAGAATTTCTCTACTTGAAGATCATGATTTTATAAGACATCTATAATATATTAGAACTCAAATGTCCATAGAAAAAAATATTGAAGGGTTTTCTCTAAGTGAAAAAACCTATAATTCTTAGAAATTTATTATATATATATATATATTCTATAAATCGTTGTTTTTGTGGTATATTTTCAATTGCCAGTGAGCAAAATTTTATTCTTTTTGGATGATTAATCTTTTGCACCAGGGCTTGCAATACGGATGCAAAATTCACTATTACACATTTGCAGATACAGAAAGATACATGTAGCCTAGTATACACATTCATATTGATCCTATTAATCAAAAAATATGTAGAAATTTATAACATGCCATTGGGAATCTGTTCACTACANTATATATATAATCAGTTTTACGAAAAAACCACAATTAAACAAATAATATAAATGCAATTTCCAAATTTACATCTACATGTACTCTTTCATTAGCTTTACTATAAAATCTGAAGAATGTGTACAATGTTGTTATAATAAATTTAATGCAGAATTCTTCAATAGGAAATCCTTCATATCTTAACGAACTAATTCCTTTACCAAGAAACTCTTATTTGATGGAAATTTTAGTTATGAAAATTTCGCTGGTGGTGCATATTGCTTTGGAGTTCTCTATAATTTTGCTGGCAGTATTTGCGAAACATCGTTAAGAGGATTACAATTTCTTCGAAATACATTTTATGTGTGACCTATCATAGTAACGATTAATGCATGTTACTATACATTGTCCAATTTCACTTGTCATAGAGTTTTACGTTCAGTTATATGAATTACTCATCTAAATCAAACGCATTTTCTCAAATCCTTACACATTGTAAACAGAATTCATTTTTTATTATCATTTTCATTGATATAGTTAAAAATTTCCAAAAATGTCATTTTCATCTGTCTGCTAAAACAATTTTCGAAAATTCGTAGTGTGACAATAACAACAAACGAGTGTTGATATTTCTTAACAAATATATCTATCTCCTTATTTTTGATCGATTTTTTTGGATCCTGATCCACTGAATTTTTATAGATCGATTTATGGGATTTCCACCTATAAATATATTACTAAAAAGATAATTTACAAGTCTTCAACGAATAGTAGCCTCATTTTAATAGTGACATGAGTAAGATAAAACAATAAAATAATTATTTAAACCCGTGTTTTTTAAAGCTAAATGCTGAAATTTGATAAATTCAAAGAATTGCATCTTTTTGCACAATAACATTATTTATATTTTACTAAGATATTCTCTAGTATATCAACTTGCTTGGAGAATTTACTTGTAAAACAGAAATCGGATGAACTCACTACATATAGCATCTTGCTTAAAGTTTTGTGCCCTAATCCAAGCTGCTGATCCCTATACATATAACCTTAAAGGTTTAAACACTTCTTCATACCGGTCATACGAATAATGGCACACTCCTGTCCCACATCTGAAAAACGGTTGTTGCTGTTGTTCTCCCCGCATTTTGATCAGGTCATATGTATTTTAGCTAAAGAAAGTTTTTTTCTAACAGCTATTTGTTTTAATAACTTCATTTTAGCAATTGTTTATAATGGAGATAATAGTAATAACTTATATTGTTTACAATTTCTGCATAAATCGCTGAAGAAATTATTAAAATTAAGATGGTTTCCAGCAGATAAAATTTCTAAATTCGGAATGCAGAATGTAACTGATCAATGCCTCCTCTTATTTTTCGTTTAAAAATATTCTTGGTCGCATTGCGCAGTGCTATTGCGGTGCACTACTGAGAAGTCTCTAATGGTGACTTCTGAATTTCCACATTACTGGCCTCAACATCTTTGGGTATCAACATAAAAAGAAGAAGTTAATTATATTTGTTGCTGCCATATGCGTAAATTTATTTTACAAATTAAGTGGTTTATATTTAATCTTTGGTTAGTCTTGCATGGAAACCATATAAAAATATATTGTCATCGATGGCATTGTAATGTCACCTATAATATTGGAGGTTGGTTTGAATTAATAACAAATATTTATCAATTTCATTGATATACATATACGTTAATATGAGAATGTATGGGAAAATTTAACTGATAATTTTGCAATCAACCGAACACTTCTGAAGTAGCTCATTGCAATCAGCTTTTTACATGCAAAAGATTCACATCACACCAAGAGCATATTAATATGCTTATACACTCTTTTATACAAGTATTTATTAAAATTGGTTCTTTTTTGAAAATGAAATTTGTATTCATTGGATTTGTATATTTTTACATATTCTAGAAAAACCATTAACTTTTCTTCTATTTTTTACAACATTGTCATGTATTGTTGTTGTAAAATCCATATTAGTAACAACAATAATTGCTCTTTTAAATCCATTCAATAATTCTAAAATTTTTTAGCACTATTAATTGAATAATTTTTTTACCTTTATTGTCCAACCTACATATAAAAAGCATTGTAATGCTGTTGAACTACTATTCGGATTAAAGAAACCTTTTCCACGCTGAATTAGGACGGACATCTTCACATTTATTGTCACTTTTAAACACTTCTTTCCACAAATCATTTTGATTTTCTATTTTTTTCTATAAACGATACTCTGCTCTCATTATAGACTGCAGGCAATGTTGTTTAATTCATAAGATGTCATAGAATTTCATGTTGGAAAAACTGCTTTCTCATGAAGACCTGGTTATAGCTATTAGNTATATATTTATATTTATATATATTTTTTACGTTAAAAATGCAAGATTTGGATTCTTATTTACCTGACAATTACATTTTCTAAATATTCTTTTTACAGCAATTTTAAAATGATTTGGCTCTAAATTGTTTTTATATATTAGACCATGGACACATTATATATTTATTATTTATTTTCTTCTTAAGAAATTTCTGAATTTTCCAAACAGCTATACCTTAAGCCTCAAACACAATGTTACAAACATAAAGCCATTCTGTTGGACGTATTTTTGACTGGGATATTCATTAATTTTAAAAATGATTTTTGATTTTTTACAAAAAAAAATTTAAAAACTTATTAAAATTATGAAAAACAAATTAAAATTAGTTCTTGCATTTACTAATATATTGCGTGTAAGAATAACACAGCTGCACATTTGTACAGACCATGTGATTTCGAGTCTCACCGAATCATACGTGATTTTATTCAATACAAAGTTCCTTTTAAAAATAAATATAATATAAAAAATATAATAGAATATAATGAAGAACTGTCAAAGCAAGCAAATCACATTAAGAGCGAGAACAAAATATCTCTCTCAAAAACTGAATAGCTAGCAATTACTTATAGTAATATTAATAAGCACTATTTGGAAAAAATGCTGTTTTATATTTGAAAATTTAATGTCAATTCAATATTGCCTACAGTGTTCATTAGAAAAATAATGTAGTTAACAAGAAGTTGCGAAATGTAAAATAAACGAATAGGGCAAAAATGCACAAGAAAGCAGCATCATTTATAATTTCATGTATATTAATACAATAAATTAATGAATTAAAGAATTACACTATTAATAAATTTGTAATGAATTATCTTAAAGATGAAAAGTTGCGATTACAATGATAATCTTTAATTGCTGCACTATCGATAAATTAAATGAAATTTAGCATAAGTTCCAGCAAAAACAACATTATTTTAACTTTTGCATCACTAGTTTAAGGTCCTAAGATTAAAATTACATGTTCAATTATTAACTTTCATTTATTTTCTATATAATAAATTAAAATTCCAAGAAGCTCGAAAGTTAAGGCTTAATTATCATCTCAAAGATGGTACATAATTGCAATTGCATTTTTATGTGCGTTACTTTTTATGAAATTTCCTATGTTTTCCTGCGTGCCGCATCTTGGACATAGAAGAGAAATGATACAAGTTTGCATGCTACGCATCCTCTTATATAAAAAACCAAACCAATCAAATTTTAGGCAAGATATCCCGGCATTGGTATTTTTCGGTATTCTCAAAATGTCCCGGTATCGATATACCACCGGGCCCAATTTTCTAGGCTAATCATATATCTAATCATCACATACATAACTTTTATAACATATTCTGCAAAACCCAATATGATGTAGATGCATTGTGTACAAAGTAACACAAGTTTAAAATACAGGTATTGTTATAAACATTTGGAGACCATAATTAAAAATATTCTAATAAACTTTGAAGATAAAAGGTTGATATTTTGCGAATTAAAATTTTAGTGCAAGAACTGTATATTTAGCAGAAATTGCAAAATTAGAAGAGCAATTTTCGGTACTTTTGCGTTATCTCCCATCCCCACCCTAATAATTGCAAAAATTGCTAATTTATCAGCATAATTTATAATAACCTTAATCCTAACCCTAAAGCAAACCAAATGCCAAACAATTACCCAAACACCAAACCTAAATCCAACCATATCCTAACCCGAGTACTAGCCCAAAAAGTAATATTAAACACAACCCTAACTTTATGCAAAATTCTACCCTAACCCTAATTTTATCCCAAACCATATACCTAACATTATACGATGTTATTCATCATGACAGATCCACTCAATAATTCATTCTGATATATTTAAACTAAGAAACCATTTGGAAAGATGTGAGGGAAAAGTTGCTGTGTGGATTGAATAAACATTGCAAAATTTTATAATTGCTTTGTAAACAACGAAGCAGCGTTGTTAAACCACAAATTAAATATTAATAGCAGTATATTATAATAATTTTATAATTCATATTGAAAATTACTGATATTAAAATTATATTTGCATATTCTATCTGCACATTGTTTGGAGTAAAGTTTGGGTTAGGGTTAGGACTAAGATGCGGGTTGGCTTAGGATAGTGTTAATTTTGGAGAAGGGGCTTAGGTTAGGTTTATAATTATTATATTGGCAAACTAGCATATGCTTGCAATCATTTGAGTGGCAGGTGGGATAGAGACTACCCAAACCTACCCAATTTTCTTATCTTTATTACTTGATATGCTTAGTGAAATTTTCTGTTAAAATTTTCAAAACATTTGTCTTGCATGAAGAAAATGAAAAATGGTGTATTAGTATATATTACAATCTCTTTAATGTCTTAATGCCTGAATGGTATCTCTTGTTCTATATTCCCTTTTTGCTCTATATTTCTTACGACGTCATTCGGCAACTCGTGTTTGTAGTTCAGACTTTTCAAAACAGACTGGACATCTTCACATTTATTGTCACTTTTAAACACTTCTTTCCACAAATCATTTTGATTTTCTATTTTTTTTTCGTCCATAAACGATATTTTTTCCGAAGCCTTTAGCTCTTTAACAGTCTGAGGAACATCAATGTACTTAAGACCACTTCTTAGGTATGAAAACTTTTTTTCTTCAATATTTCTTTTATCATTTTTTGCTAGACCGGAACATAATTGTTCACGATTTCTTGTTTCTATTCTGTTTATTGAGCGATTGGTTGCTTAGGATGATTACTTTCAGTTTTCTGTGCTTTCAGGATCCGTTGCTACCTTATTTTCTGAATAATTGAAAAAATTCATAGAAGACAGTTTTGTGTTGCGACAATCAATTGATAATGTTGCTATGATACATTTTTCTTGTTTTTTGAAATAAAGTGAATCTTATATATATATATATATATTGTAATAGAGAAATGTAGTGACTAACATGCATAACTTATTATAAATCTCAGGTAGTTTATTAGTGATTCATCATAGCATTAAATCAAATCAAATTTTTTTCAATGAAATTTTGTTTTTACACATATTTCCCATCCCTATAAGCGAATGAATAATTTAACATAAATTTTTCAGAGAAATATTTTAAGATTTAAGTTTTCTATGCTTAAATCAATCAAATTTATATAGTAAACCTCTGCCTATATATGTTTTTCTTCACTAAATCTCAATTTTCGAAGTTGTATACACTCTTTTGAATCAGATGCTTTAATATTTCGGAAAATAGCATAAGACAGTTTATTCCGAAACTATTCATTGTCAGCCTTCATGGGACAGCTTCTTCTTTTGAAGACGGTATTTGACTTAATCTGCTACGGAATATGACGAAACAGAAATCTTCTTCTTTCAAAGTTATTTTAATTTGCTACAAGAAATTATGCATATATGGTTGATTATGTACTCATTGTGAAATGTATATCAATATATTGTCAATGTTGGAAGCAGAAAAATTTCTAACGCAATCATAACAAAATCTCTTGTATACTAATTCGCACTAATTATTTAGTCATATTTGTAACACGTTTCGTGTCGGGTCAAGTTGACCATTGTTGGCGCGAATCAGATTAAGATAATCAAATTTTAAATCAGATTGAACACATTAAATTTTTTCTAATAATTAAATGATAATGCAGTTTTGATGAAATTACGATCTCTTAAAAAATTATGTACAAATAAGATAATTACTCATATGCAGATCTCATTTTTCAATTAAAGAATACTTGTATTGCGTTTCTCAAAATACAAATTTAACACTTAGATCAATTTTTGTTACTAATATATTATTTCTTCAAAAATTTTCAAAAATATAAAGGCTTATAATCCAAACCAAATATTATATAAAATGTAAAATACTTTTTTCATGAGCAATGGGCGGGAGGTTTTTTGACAATTACAAAAAAGAAAAAAGCATTATTATTTTAATTTTTCTAAACTAGGAGACTTTATGTTATCAATCTAGGCCAAAAGTTCATTGATAAGTAATATTTAACAACAAATTTCTGTAGTTGAAATCGAATATATTTATATACATAATTGATATATATATATATATATATATATATTTCCCGCTTTTTGCTATGGAAAATGCAAAAACCTTGCAGTATTCACTCGAAGTTTAATATATTTACCATGGGGGTAGGTAAATTAAAGAGACACTACCCTGCAAAATTTCAAAGATTTATGTTTTGAAACGCGGTTAAGATGAGGTTTTTAATAAACATTTAGCGCGAGATATATATATATATATATATATATATATATATATATTTGGCATTTATATATATTTATATATATATATATTTTTTACGATAAAAATGCAAGATTTGACCTTTTATTTACCTGATAATTACATTTTCTAAATATTCTTTTTACAGCAATTATAAAATGATTTGGCTCTAAATTGTTTTTATATATTAGACCATGGACACATTATATATTTATTATTTATTTTCTTCTTAAGAAATTTCGTAATTTTCCAAACAGCTATACCTTAAGCCTCAAACACAATGTTACAAACATAAAGCCATTCAATTGGACGTATTTTCGACTGGGATATTCATTAATTTTAAAAATGATTTTTGATTTTTTACAAAAAAAATTTAAAACTTATTAAAATTATTAAGAACAAATTAAAATTAGTTCTTGCATTTACATTTATTGCATGTTTCGAAAAATGTGTAAAATATTTTGATAATCACTAATATAATTTAAAAACACTAATATGAATTTTGTCATGTATTTACTATTGATAGCTATATAATTTTAGTGTAATAAAATTTGTACATTTTCTAAGAAAATGGTAATTTCATTGAAATTCTTGCAATAAGTCTTGACACTGATTAATTCGAATAGTGATTAGATTGTTATGAAGATCTTCCCGCATTTACGAAACATCGCTTTAACCATTAAAAACTTCTTGGAAATATACTATATTCCTATGTGTGATCTATCACAATAACAATTAATGCATGTAGCCAAACAATGCAAGAGTTTTGTGCTTAGTTACATGAATTGCTCATAAATATTCTAAAGCACATTCAAGCATTTCATTTTTACAATAGAAGCATTTTTATATTGATATGCATAAAAACTAATTATAATTCTAAAATAAAAAAGTAGGAATGCATATAGTTATGCAAAATGAATTATTTAGATATATATATATATATATATTTTAATAACAAATTTGGCTGATTAATGAAAATTATTGGCTAAAATACATTAAGTTGACGCTAAAAAAGCTCCATAAATATATATTCATTATTATTTGGAACGCGCAGCAATGACTTTTTCCAATTACTGAAAGCATATATACCTTATATACTCGCCTTAGTTTATTTGTCTTCTCTAATATTATCCCATGCTTTGAAAACAATCCTTAAAGATTTTCTGAAGTTATATTTGCATCTTTTTGAAAAGTCTCTAATTCCAAAATTCTATTGGATTAATATCTGGCAAAGATCAAGGTTTCAATTCAACATAGAACAAAAATCTATTATGTGGAATTGTGTAATACTTCTTTCTTTCCTATTTTCTCCAAAGGAATAAACATTAGAAACATTTCAAACTATTTTGAAGTTTTTTGCACTTATAACTTAGTACGTGCATTTCAACTGATGGATTAACAGGCATTTTAAGGCAGAAATTAATGCAATTTCCAGGAAGTTCACTTTGTAGACTTTATAAGTTTAAGATTTCTAAGCTGTTCCAGACCGAATTTAAATTTTTCACTCAATAACAAATTTTATAGTTTATCATCTATCTATGTTTCTCAACTGAAAGTAGTGGACATATTGATTATCAAATGTTTAGGCAGAGCGAAGACATTGTATAATAATTAATTTGCATAGCATGATGAAGCTGGGAATTAAATTTATATTATCATAAACTAACCGAGCTATGCTACTAGAAGGAAATGAATTTTCGAAGAGTCCTGTACCTAATTGAATGCAATTGATTGGCAAAATTTGCAAAATTCACTGATAGCGGAGCCATTCCTGAACCTGTTGATGGTGACTACTGTACTATTGGGATTCACAGATTGCGCAACGTGCAACATTTAAGGTATACTTTGAACTTCCGTGGCAGATTTGAAAATCGATCACATCAAATAGCAAAGCGTACAAATTGAACAAGTTTTGGTTTTACAGCTGTATACATAAACTGCCATATATTTTGATTAATGCTTTGGGCTTGTACAACATGCTGTATTAATTGGTGTGATTTAATATATGTCAGCAAATTTTCTGGTTTGGGAATAAGGCAAACAAAGATGAATATCGTTTTCGAAAGAGATAAAATATATTTGAATACTCGCCCTCCGAGTTTTATTATAAGACCGCCACTTTCCTTTTGTATTACAAATATCAAAACAATAGTAAATGTTTTCACACTAATATTCAATAATAATAAATTCAAATTTTATTGAATTTAGAGATGAAGTTATAAAATTTATGAACAAAATTACTAACAATCGACTGCATCCATTATGTACTTACTTCTTTGCCATTATTAAGAACTGAGGCACTTAAAAACTGCCATGCCAATAGAATGACTTTCAACAAAGTGACTAAATTTCAAGATTTTTCAATCAAAGAGAACCACTATCATTATTCAATTAAAAAAATTAGAATATTTCAATGTATGCATATATCGAGAACTTAAATAGAAATTTTCAAAAATCTGTGAAATCTTTTCAAGAACTTCAGCCAAGCAATATGACTTAAAATAAATATTTTTACCATTTCATTAATGCATGTTCCACAATGGACTTGCTCGTGACTAACGTTTTTCAAATTTGTTAATGCAATTAGAGACAATATTTTGTAAATGTGGAAAAACAGTTTGTTCTTTAAAAAGGACGCCTAGTGACTTAAGGCTAAGAACACAATTATTAATAATATATATATATATA
>CABFPE010000316.1:912805-923387 GCA_900660155.1 Hofstenia miamia
AAAAAGTATTTTACATTTTATATAAAATTTGCTTTGGATTATAAGCCTTTATATTTTTGAAAATTTTTGAAGAAATAATATATTAGTAACAAAAATTGATCTAAGTGTTAAATTTGTATTTTGAGAAACGCAATACAAGTATTCTTTAATTGAAAAATGAGATCTGCATATGAGTAATTATCTTATTTGTACATAATTTTTTAAGAGATCGTTATTTCATCAAAACTGCATAATCATTTAATTATTAGAAAAAATTTAATGTGTTCAATCTGATTTAAAATTTGATTATCTTAATCTGATTCGCGCCAACAATGGTCAACTTGACCCGACACGAAACGTGTTACAAATATGACTAAATAATTAGTGCGAATTAGTATACAAGAGATTTTGTTATGATTGCGTTAGAAATTTTTCTGCTTCCAACATTGACAATATATTGATATACATTTCACAATGAGTACATAATCAACCATATATGCATAATTTCTTGTAGCAAATTAAAATAACTTTGAAAGAAGAAGATTTCTGTTTCGTCATATTCCGTAGCAGATTAAGTCAAATACCGTCTTCAAAAGAAGAAGCTGTCCCATGAAGGCTGACAATGAATAGTTTCGGAGTAAACTGTCTTATGCTATTTTCCGAAATATTAAAGCATCTGATTCAAAAGAGTGTATACAACTTCGAAAATTGAGATTTAGTGAAGAAAAACATATATAGGCAGAGGTTTACTATATAAATTTGATTGATTTAAGCATAGAAAACTTAAATCTTAAAATATTTCTCTGAAAAATTTATGTTAAATTATTCATTCGCTTATAGGGATGGGAAACAAAATTTCATTGAAAAAAATTTGATTTGATTTAATGCTATGATGAATCACTAATAAACTACCTGAGATTTATAATAAGTTATGCATGTTAGTCACTACATTTCTCTATTACAATATATATATATATATATAAGATTCACTTTATTTCAAAAAACAAGAAAAATGTATCATAGCAACATTATCAATTGATTGTCGCAATACAAAACTGTCTTCTATGAATTTTTTCAATTATTCAGAAAATAAGGTAACAACGGATCCTGAAAATTCAAGCCCTCAAGCACAGAAAACTGAAAGTAATCATCCTAAGCAACCAATCGCTCAAGTAAACAAGAAATCGTGAACAATTGTGTTCCGGTCTAGCAAAAAATGATAAAAGAAATATTGAAGAACAAAAGTTTTCATACCTAAGAAGTGGTCTTAAGTCCATTGATGATCCTCAGACTGTTAAAATGTTAAAGGCTTCGGAAAAAATATCGTTTATGGACGAAAAAAAATAGAAAATCAAAATGATTTGTGGAAAAAAGTGTTTAAAAGTGACAATAAATGTGAAGATGTCCAGTATGTTTTCAAAGGTCTGAACTACAAACACGAGTTGCCGAATGACGTCGTAAAAAATATAAAGCAAAACGGGAATATAGAACAAGAGATACCATTTAGGCATTAAGACATTAAAGAGATTGTAATATATACTTATACACCATTTTACATTTTCTTCATGCAAGACAAATGTTTTGAAAAAGTTTCACTAAGAATATCAAGTAAGAAAGATAAGAAAATTGGGTAGGTTTAGGTAGTATCTATCCCACCTGCCACTCAAATGATTGCAAGCATATGCTAGTTTGCCAATATAATAATTATAAACCTAACCTAAGCCCCTTCTCCAAAATTAACACTATCCTAAGCCAACCCGCATCTTACTCCTAACCCTAACCCACACTTTACTTCAAACAATGTGCAGATAGAATATGCAAATATAATTTTAATACAAAACTGTCTTCTATGAATTTTTTCAATTATTCAGAAAATAAGGTAACCTGGAAATTTAAGCCCCCAAGCACAGAAAAGTGAAAGTAATCATCCTAAGCAACCAATCGCTCAAGTAAACAGAATAGAAACAAGAAATCTTGAACAATTATGTTCCGGTCTAGCAAAAAATGATAAAAGAAATATTGAAGAAAAAAAGTTTTCATACCTAAGAAATGTTCTTAAATACATTGATGTTCCTCAGACTGTTAAAGAGCTAAAGGCTTCGGAAAAAATATCGTTTATGGACGAAAAAAAAATAGAAAATCAAAATGATTTGTGGAAAGAAGTGTTTAAAAGTGACAATAAATGTGAAGATGTCCGGTCTGTTTTGAAAAGTCTGAACTACAAACACGAGTTGCCGAATGACGTCGTAAAAAATATAGAGCAAAAAGGGAATATAGAACAAGAGATACCATTCAGGCATTAAGACATTAAAGAGATTGTAATATATACTAATACACCATTTTACATTTTCTTCATGCAAGACAAATGTTTTGAAAATTTTAACAGAAAATTTCACTAAGTATATCAAGTAATAAAGATAAGAAAATTGGGTAGGTTTGGGTAGTCTCTATCCCACCTGCCACTCAAATGATTGCAAGCATATGCTAGTTTGCCAATATAATAATTATAAACCTAACCTAAGCCCCTTCTCCAAAATTAACACTATCCTAAGCCAACCCGAATCTTAGTCCTAACCCTAACCCACACTTTACTTCAAACAATGTGCAGATAGAATATGCAAATATAATTTTAATATCAGTAATTTTCAATGTGAATTATAAAATTATTATAATATACTCCTATTAATATGTTAATTTGTGGTTCAACAACGTTGCTTCGTTGTTTACAAAGTAATTATAAAATTTTGCAATGTTTATTCAATCCACACAGCAACTTTTCCCTCACAGCTTTCCAAATGGTTTCTTAGTTTAAATATATCAGAATGAATTATTGAGTGGATCTGTCATGATGAATAACATCGTATAATGTTAGGTATATGGTTTGGGATAAAATTAGGGTTAGGGTAGAATTTTGCATAAAGTTAGGGTTGTGTTTAATATTACTTTTTGGGCTAGTACTCGGGTTAGGATATGGTTGGATTTAGGTTTGGTGTTTGGGTAATTGTTTGGCATTTGGTTTGCTTTAGGGTTAGGATTAAGGTTATTATAAATTATGCTGATAAATTAGCAATTTTTGCAATTATTAGGGTGGGGATGGGATGGGAGATAACGGAAAAGTACCGAAAATTGCACTTCTAATTTTGCAATTTCTGCTAAATATACAGTTCTTGCACTAAAATTTTAATTCGCAAAATATCAACCTTTTATCTTCAAAGTTTATTAGAATATTTTTAATTAAGGTCTCCAAATGTTTATAACAATACCTGTATTTTAAAATTGTGTTACTTTGTACACAATGCATCTACATCATATTGGGTTTTGCAGAATATGTTATAAAAGTTATGTATGTGATGATTAGATATATGATTAGCCTAGAAAATTGGGCCCGGTGGTATATCGATACCGGGACATTTTGAGAATACCGAAAAATACCAATGCCGGGATATCTTGCCTAAAATTTGATTGGTTTGGTTTTTTTTTAAGAGGATGTGTATTTTGTGCAAGCCTGTTTGTCAATGTTCTAAGCATGCAAACTTGTATCATTTCTCTTCTATGTCCAAGATGTGGCACGCAGGAAAACTTAGGAAATTTCATAAAAAGTAACGCACATAAAAATGCAATTGCAATTATGTACCTTCCCAAAAACGAGCTATTTGCAATTTTTTTTAAGAAATAATATTTACAAATGTGTTTATTTGAGTTAAGGTTCATTTATTTTTTTCGAATGCATAATCATTATTATGAAATTTAAATCTTATTAATTTATGCTCAAGGTCGAAATAAGTTACAAAAACAATTCTTTTCATAACTAGAAGTGGGAAGATATGCGCAAATCGTACGTATTGTCAAAAATATTGCAGGACACTTCTCATAAGCCATTTTATGACGTAGTACATAATAGTTAGAATGGCTTATGGTCACGCTCAGCCAAAGGCATCAAAACAAAAACAACATTATATTATTTAAAATTATAGTTTTCTTATTTTAATAGTAATTTATAAAATATATATTTGCCATTTTTAATAAAAAAGGAAATATTTATTGGATAATTATTTTAATACGCATTGAGATGATAATTAAGCCTTAACTTTCGAGCTTCTTGGAATTTTAATTTATTATATAGAAAATAAATGAAAGTTAATAATTGAACATGTAATTTTAATCTTAGGACCTTAAACTAGTGATGCAAAAGTTAAAATAATGTTGTTTTTGCTGGAACTTATGCTAAATTTCAGTTAATTTATCGATAGTGCAGCAATTAAAGATTATCATTGTAATCGCAACTTTTCATCTTTAAGATAATTCATTACAAATTTATTAATAGTGTAATTCTTTAATTCATTAATTTATTGTATTAATATACATGAAATTATAAATGATGCTGCTTTCTTGTGCATTTTTGCCCTATTCGTTTATTTTACATTTCGCAACTTCTTGTTAACTACATTATTTTTCTAATGAACAATGTAGGCAATATTGAATTGACATTAAATTTTCAAATATAAAACAGCATTTTTTCCAAATAGTGCTTATTAATATTACTATAAGTAATTGCTAGCTATTCAGTTTTTGAGAGAGATATTTTGTTCTCGCTCTTAATGTGATTTGCTTGCTTTGACAGTTCTTCATTATATTCTATTATATTTTTTATATTATATTTATTTTTAAAAGGAACTTTGTATTGAATAAAATCATTTATGATTCGGTGTTATTCTAACTCACATGGTATGTACAAATGTGCAGCTGTGTTATTCTTACACCACGAATCATATTGTAAATATTGTGCAACGCCAATAAGATGTTTTTAAATACATTTACAAAAAATCGAAAACGAGTAAAAAAATATATCACTTAATTTAATTAATGTTTACATTTACTTTCGCCGCTTTTTCTATATAAAAATCAATTCTCTCCAAGAAGATAACCTTTTTTTTGCTTTAATAAATTCCATTCCAAAATTTATGATTATAATTTGGCTATTTAACGGTGACTAGTCATTGGCGGATGATGCCGTTGGCTGAAAGATCCTGACACCTTTAGAATGAGCAAATGTCAGCCAAGCTTGCCCAAAACTGCAGGGCACACATTGTCAAATGTTTCTGGCCTGGTTGGGTTGCAGTGATAACGACGCAGGTTAAAAAATTTCCGCCTGCTTACACCTTTGACTCTGAGGTAATAACAAATCATTAGTCATGTCGATTTGCAAGAATTTTGTGCGGAAGGGAATTAACTAATTTAGTCATGTAACTAGCATATCACAGGAGGGAAACTCCAGAAGGGGTGTGGATTATTGAATTAATTCTTTCTTTCAAATTTTTTCACACAACAAAAAAAAATAATTAAATGTATTCACAAGATAACAATTTAAACGATACTAAATGCGCCGATGTTTGTTACATCAAATCTCTTTTAATAACAATATAGCGGATTCAAAAGAATTACAGTAAAAATCTTTTTGAAGAATTTCAATAAAAAAAAATTTATTCACCTCAAGCGCATTTCTAGTTCATTTTGAAAATTCTCAGCCCCAATAATAAAATATTTAGTTTTATACTCTATAGATATCTGCTTAACATATTCAGCCTGAATTTGGCATTATGATATTGAAATAATAGCAGGATGTTGCAATTGGATCACTAGTTATTGAATAATTATTTATTTCCAACTATTCCCCACCTACATTTTATGATATGCTGCCATCCCTGGACCAACTCAAACACTAAGTAAAATGGAAAATTTATATATTAAAGGCTTTTAGTTTTAGGATTATCTTAGAAAATTATGTCACTCGTTTAAAACCAATCCAATCAGCAGTTTTTGAATAATTCAAGATTTCTTTGCTTTTTTACCCATATTCAAGAAATGAGGTATATGTTTAAAATATTCAGCCTGAACCCGTCACAACGATATTTAAATAATGCCTGGATCCAAAACAATTCGATCACTAGTTAGTGAATAATTGATGATTTCATATTGTTTCTTAATACATTCTGTGATGTCCTGCCAAAATTACATATTTTCTAAGCTTTTATATGTAAAATCATATTAGAAAGCGATTCCGCTTAGTTTTAAACAAACTTAAGCAGTATTTTTTGAGTAATTAACGATTTTTCAGCATTTCCTACCTACCTATTATTATATCCTGCCATCTCGGGACCAACCCAAACACGATAGCAAATATAAGTTTGCCAAATGTAAAATTATATTAGAAGGCAATTCCAACTAGTTTAAAGCCAAATCGACCAGTAGTTTTTGAATAATTCACGATTTATTTGCTTCTTTTCCCATATCCATGCAAAGATGTATCTGCTTAATCTTAAATAGACTGAGGATTTGTGAAACATTTTCATGCTTCTATAAAAATTTTTAAACTCTTATAGCTCAAAAACTATTAATGGTGTGCTCAATCTGAAAGCACCACATGATAGAGGAGAGTCTCCTCTTTTTTTTCTTTCTAAATCAGAGCAATGGCTCTGTCAAATCAAGGCTCCGCGATCTCTGTCTTTGCTAACGGCACGCCTCAATGAGTTTGGAATATCTTTGCACGTATCACGAAACAGTCAAAGTTCTTTGTTGCCTCCAGGGGCTTGAAACCTTCTAAATATTAACATAAGCGTTTGGAGAGAATTTAAATCTTCAAAAAATCGAAAATTTCTAAGAAAACTTGTCAATTTCTGCCACGGCAAGAAGCTTAAATAGAAATTTTCAATATTGCATTAAAGTATGTTCTCCAATAGATCTACCCATGCCCCAAGATTTTCAAATTTGGCAATAGGCTTGGACAAAATTCTTTGTAAATGTGGAAAAACGGTTTGTCCTTTAAAAAGACGCTAGGATGTTTAAGGTTAACATGTTCAGCCTGAACCCAGCATTGCGATATAGAAAGATTCTACATTTTAATGACTAGTTTTCAAATAATTCATGATTTCTTCGAATTCTCTACTAACATTCTATGATATCCTGCCATTCCGGGATCAATCAAACACTAAGGCCAATATAAGATTGATATATTTTCTAAAGGTTTTCAAATGTAGAAATATATTAGAATGGGATTCCAACTAGTTTAAAGCCAATCTTATCAGCAGTTTTGAAATATATATCCTACAGTTTGCCTACATTTTAGAAATTTTCAATTAAAAATGTCTTGCTTGAACGTAGCAGATGATTTCAACTGAAAAGCAGCAATAAATTTACATAAAAATCTAAATATAATAATAATAATAATAATAATAATAATAATAATAATAATAATAATAATAATAATAATAATAATACGCGTATGAAATTTGCTATGCTAATACATTAAGGAGAAAATGACATAATAAATTTTGACGTTTCTTTATCATCTAGAAAAGCACCTACAATCAATCCCTGTCAGGAAGGTTTTGTCACACATTTCAATATTACTTAATGTGTAGTTGATCTCTTAAAGAACTTGCCAAGATTTTCAAGAATTTTATTCTCAACTTCGATTTTTCAATGGAAAAATTAAAAGTGTCTATTTCAAACAAGTTTTACACCAAAACATATTAATCCATGAAACCATTGAATGATCAGACTATAATGTAGTATAAAGCTCATTGCAGCAACTATTAAACTAAATGATTAATTTCTGTAGAGGAAAGACTCAAGAATTGTTTTGGATAATTGTGCTCAAAGTCAGACATCAGAACATATGTATTTATAAGTGGGCATTAGATATTGCATTTGAATGTATTCAATTCTAAAGACTTCTAAAGCAGTCGGAGGTGGTTGAAAAAAGCCCCTTCAAAATTTAATGTAGCTCATTGCTACATGCTGCCCCTTCCCTTTTTCTTCATTCACTGAATATTCCAGTCAAATCAAATTATAAATATTAAAGATCAAAATCCTCTATTCCGTTTTAGTCATTTTTTTCTTCATACAAGACTGTGCTTGATTGCCATTCAGATGAGTCCTAATAGCTATAACCAGGTCTTCATGAGAAAGCAGTTTTTCCAACATGAAATTCTATGACATCTTATGAATTAAACAACATTGCCTGCAGTCTATAATGAGAGCAGAGTAATGTAAATAAATTGATTTTGACTGTTCACAACCAATTGAAGACAGAAATGGACATTCCCCAAAAATTAAACACAAGTCCGTCTTAATTCAGCGTGGAAAAGGTTTCTTTAATCCGAATAGTAGTTCAACAGCATTACAATGCTTTTTATATGTAGGTTGGACAATAAAGGTAAAAAAATTATTCAATTAATAGTGCTAAAAAATTTTAGAATTATTGAATGGATTTAAAAGAGTAATTATTGTTGTTACTAATATGGATTTTACAACAACAATACATGACAATGTTGTAAAAAATTTAAGAAAAGTTAATGGTTTTTCTAGAATATGTAAAAATATACAAATCCAATGAATACAAATTTCATTTTCAAAAAAGAACCAATTTTTAATAAATACTTGTATAAAAGAGTGTATAAGCATATTAATATGCTCTTGGTGTGATGTGAATCTTTTGCATGTAAAAAGCTGATTGCAATGAGCTACTTCAGAAGTGTTCGGTTGATTGCAAAATTATCAGTTAAATTTTCCCATACATTCTCATATTAACGTATATGTATATCAATGAAATTGATAAATATTTGTTATTAATTCAAACCAACCTCCAATATTATAGGTGACATTACAATGCCATCGATGACAATATATTTTTATATGGTTTCCATGCAAGACTAACCAAAGATTAAATATAAACCACTTAATTTGTAAAATAAATTTACGCATATGGCAGCAACAAATATAATTAACTTCCTCTTTTTATGTTGATACCCAAAGATGTTGAGGCCAGTAATGTGGAAATTCAGAAGTCACCATTAGAGACTTCTCAGTAGTGCACCGCAATAGCACTGCGTAATGCGACCAAGAACATTTTTAAACGAAAAATAAGAGGAGGCATTGATCAGTTACATTCTGCATTCCGAATTTAGAAATTTTATCTGCTGGAAACCATCTTAATTTTAATAATTTCTTCAGCGATTTATGCAGAAATTGTAAACAATATAAGTTATTACTATTATCTCCATTATAAACAATTGCTAAAATGAAGTTATTAAAACAAATAGCTGTTAGAAAAAAACTTTCTTTAGCTAAAATACATATGACATCTTCTCCGGCGTTGACCTCTGCTTGATCGAAAAACTGAAGCAGAGAACGAGGTTTTTAGAAAATTCTGCTGTTAACGGGCTGCCATAATACGATTACTATATAATATGGCTGCACAAGATGCTCAATCTCATGCAATTCTAAACCTGTAAAGTCCTATGGCCCATGAGCGAGTGGCTCTTTGTGAAAAGTATTAACCAACAATTGCATCCATCACATTGACTCCGCATTTTCGTGACTTATAATTCATGATGATGTCAGGTTTGTGCGATGGATCAGATGATATTCACTGATCAAAATGCGGGGAGAACAACAGCAACACCCGTTTTCAAGATGTGGGACAGGAGTGTGCCATTATTGGTATGACCGGTATGAAGATGTGTTTAAGCTTTTAAGGTTATATGTATAGGGATCAGCAGCTTGGATTAAGGCACAAAACTTTAAGCAAGATGCTATATGTAGTGAGTTCATCCGATTTCTGTTTTATAAGTAAATTCTCCAAGCAAGTTGATATACTAGAGAATATCTTAGTAAAATATAAATAATGTTATTGTGCAAAAAGTTGCAATTCTTAGAATTTATCAACACAGCAATTACCAATAAAAACACGGGTTTGCGAAACTACTACTGTATTGGAATTGGTACGTATCCGCCAAGACATATTTTATTGTTTTGTCTTACACATATCACTATTAAAATGAGGCTACTATTCGTTGACGACTTGTACGTTATCTTTTTAGTATTTATTGGTGGAAATCTCATGAATCGATCTATAAAAATTCAGTGGATCAGGATCCAAAAAAATCGATCAAAAACAAAGAGATAGATATATTTTTTAAGAAGTATCAACACTCGTTTGTTGTTATTGTCACACTACGAATTTTCGAAAATTTGTTTTAGCTGACAGATGAAGATGAGATTTTTGGAAATTTTTAACTATAACAATGAATATAATAAAAAAGTGAATTCTGTTTACAATGTGTAAGGATTTGAGAAAATGCGTTTGATTTAGATTAGTAATTCATATAACTGAACGTAAAACTCTATCACAAGTGAAATTGGACAATGTATAGTAACATGCATTAATCGTTACTATGATAGGTCACACATAAAATGTATTTCGAAGAAATTGTAATCATCTTAACGAGGTTTCGCAAATACTGCCAGCAAAATTATAGAGAACTCCAAAGCAATATGCACCACCAGCGAAATTTTCATAACTAAAATTTCCATCAAATAAGAGTTTCTTGGTAAAGGAATTAGTTCGTTAAGATATGAAGGAATATCCTATTGAAGAATTCTGCATTAAATTTATTATAACAACATTGTACACATTCTTCAGATTTTATAGTAAAGCTAATGAAAGAGTACATTAAGATGTAAATTTTGAAATTGCATTTATATTATTCGTTTAATTTTGATTTTTCCGAAAAACTTATTATATATATATATATATATATAT
>CABFPE010000317.1:2354-14355 GCA_900660155.1 Hofstenia miamia
CCCTAAAGCCGCGCCTGATCAGACATAACACTTAGAATGAAGGTTAATATTTAGAGCAAACAAAAAGTGCTGAGCAGACGAGCAAGCATCAATTTAACAATTCGAAATAAATAAAGCATGCATTAATGAATGACTCAAAAGCCAGCGACCAATCAACAATAGGCATAAAGCACATGGATTATAAAGTAATAAAATAACACCAAAATCTCTCATATTGACTACTAATAATACAAATTAGTTATAATACATGAGATTATGCAACAATATCTTTGTTATTGCGATTGATAGTTAATGTTTTGTTCATGAAGTTTACGATACATTGGTATTTTTCCAGGAAGTCTTTGCAAATTATTACTTTGTAAGGTGTGCTTGGTTGTATCGACTACTAGGGCATCATGTGTAAATTTATTATTTCAAATGGTAATTTGTAGATTTTTAATTAGTCCCTTTGTATCAAGGTAGTCACCCAAGGTGTTGATTAGACAGTGGTTGTGCAATGTAATATCAGTACTGTTTTTGCCGATTTCTTTTCCGCAGGTGTCAGCAATGATGGATACAGAGGCTCTGGTGTCAATGGTGGCTTGCATAATTATGCTGTTAATAGTAACAGGTATGGTATTTTTATGTATGTTAGTTGTTACTAGTACTGTTCCTGCTTGGCAGGGAGTTGGCACTCTTAATAGTTTAAATTCTCCTCAGATTTTGAGTCGGATTTGTAGACATTGCTATCGTCTGTGTAATAGCACTCGTCGTTTGCGATAATGTGTATGATGGCTTTACAGTTGGTTTTTATGTGAATGCATTGACCACAACAATTACAATGTATTTTGTTTAGATTATTTGGTTTCAGTGATTTTTCCGAAGATGATGGTTTGACTTTGATGGAAGTGGTTGACACAGCTTTATTATTGGTGGTGCTTTCATTTGTTGCTTTTTGTAATTTAGTAATAATGTATTTAGTGTTCAGTGCATTATTGAATTTAATTTGATTTGCAATATACTGGTAATTGTCAATTTGCAATTTTGCATTGAGAGCTCTTTTAATGAAGATGCTCAATTTATTGTCGGGACTGCATTTCTGTTCGAAGCGTGGTCATAGGGTTAATGACAGACCATAGGTGATGTGAATAAAAAGGTCTTGTGACGACTATTCCGAACTTAATTGGCTTAGCCTGTACAGTCGTTCTATCTGGAGGATGTACTCTTCTATGTCCTCCTGGTGTTGGAAAGTGGTGTTATTTTGCAGTATCTTATATTGATTACGCGCCGTTGGGGCGTGGAAGTGGTCGTAGAAATTTTGTATTAGTAGATGATAATCAGATTTGGTTTTGTTGTCTAACATCAGATAATAATTGTAGGCTTTTTAATATAGAAATGTGGAAAATTGAGCGAGGGCATGTTGTTGACCTGCTTTTTGCACGAGAAAGTGCTGCTTGTAGGGGAACAGCCACTCTTCAAAAGTGGGGGTACCCTGTTGGTTTTACGAGAAAATTTTCATGGAGGCATCCTGAGTTTAAGGTTATCGTCTAGTATGGTGGACGGAAGATTTGACCATATGAGTTTTTTATTAGATCGAGTCAATTAAAGGGTTCACAATTGGTGAGGGAAGGAAATCGTCCTTCGGCAGTGTAATATTTGTTAATGGAGATAGTGGACTTGATTTTTGAGGAATTAATTGTCTCGGTGGGCTGGGGAACTTATGTACATAATGTCCCATGGTTTTTGAGATTGGTGTCAATTCATTCCAAATTGTCAGTGTTGATAATTTGAAAGCTGTGAGCAGTGGTGTGTTGCATCTGCTGTTGTAGCTGATTGTTTTGCGCTTCCTGTGCAATCAACTACACATTAAATGTATAATGTATATTTTGCTGGTTACAATCTTCAACCTCCTTCAGCAAATCCTTGTCGTGTTTCATGATGTTGTCTGCAGTTTCTGCTCTGTGTTGCAGAATTTGATTTTCCTTGTTGAGTGATTCAAACGCCGATTGTGAGGAGTTGATTTTTGTTTTTCATTTGTGTTAGCTGTTTTTGTAGTACGTTTTTTTCCTACTGATGTTTATCTTTCAATTGTACAATTTCACGTTTGTGATTTTTGTTTTTCTCATGGAGCATATCGAAGCGCTTGCAATTTTCAATTTGAATAATTTCGTTTTTCTCATTTAGAGCTGTGATCTCGTTTTTGAGTGAGAGTATCAGTTCTTCCTGAGATTGATTGTCATTCTGTGATGGGGAGTCTCATTTTGGGCTAGCGTGTTTTTCCGCGTTTCTAGTGTTTGACATATTCTTGTAACTGGCTGACTGGGCTTGACTGAGTGCAAACTTTGCAAGTTCTCCAGCACTCCGATAGGTGGATAATAGGGTTAACTCGTCCATAAAAAAATTCGGCATTTAGTCTGTTTTGGCACTTCAGAACTGATGTTTTGTCGACTTCAGTTAAACAGGGCTCATTCTTCTTCATGATTCTTTTACGAGAATCCTTTTTCTGCAGAGGCACAGTTAATTATAAAAGGTGCTTGCTTCTCTTCGGGAGTCCTGCGTTGGTTGCCATGCGGCATCGGCATGAAACCTCGTGTCATCGCAGCATGATTTGCTTATCTCGCAGTATTATAATCAACTGAAATCTAATAATAACGGGGTGAACGTACACCTTGAGCGTTAAAATAATAAGGGAGATCAGGTAACAGGGAGGGTGTGGCCACACTCGGCCGACCTGATACAGAGAATCTCATAAGAAAGAGTCTCATTGGACGAAAGCGCTAACTTAAAAGAGAGAGAAACCCTAAGAGTTCTTGTGTGCATGTGGAACCTACGTGCAAGTAAAATAAACCTACACTCAATGCTTCCTCAGCTCGTGCAATTTAGGTGGCAGCAATAAATTAAATAAATAACAACATGAAGCGCAAATGTGTAAGGCCCTATCCCTATATCTGCCGGAGTGTCGATGGGTGAGCTTGCGGAGTTGTGGCAGCACAAGGCACCAGGATCAGCATTTCGAGAAATTTAGAAAAGCATTTTTAATAAAATATGCAAATCAACAAAACAGAGTAAACTAAACTATATTGAACGGAATATTATAATCTTAGAATATTTTTACGTAATAAACAGTTAAGTTGTAAACAAAAACTAACGAGATCGTACCATATAGAAAATACAAAAGACAGGTTCCTCGCATAACCTTTTGTACAATAACAAAATCAGCAGAACTGCAACAGAAAATTCAAATATTTAAAATAGCGCGTTTTGTCAAATATGACATGAAACCTAAGCAAGGGAAATTTAAAAATTATGCAATCAAATTTATGCAGAATTGTTAATTACAAATTTCGTAAGAACTAAGGTGAAATGTTTTTCACCGTTGAGGTAGAGTGACATCACAATAATATGGTGCAAATTTGTTAACAGCGCATTAGTTGTTTAGTGGTATGATGGCACCCTGCCACAGTGTCGACACGGGTTTGATTCCTATCCAATGTATATTGTTTATTCCAGATGTCTAACCATTCGACTTCTATTGCAAATTGATTGCATGGCTTCATTATTTCCTCTAATTCTGTCCTTGTAAACACTTCTGTATACATTATCTTCTTTGTTACTACAGTGTGGTTTTCTTTTATAATTTGATAATTTCTTGCAACAACTTTCTTTTCCTTTTCTCTTGTTATTTTTATTTCCACTAAGTATCATTTGTCTTCAGTGTCTATCCATTCAATCATACTTGCTGGGCAAGATTTCCCCATTTTTCCATATTTATTTTGTAGATCTTTGTTAGTGTTGTTAGTGATAATATGATATCAGTTGTTGTTAGTAGTTTGTCTTCTCATTGCATCTCCCTTTGTGTTTTTGTGCCAATTTCTAGTCTCTCCACTGGTTCTGGAATTTCGCCTTTTTGCATCATTTCAGCTCTTTTTCATTATTTTTGTGAAAGAGCATCTCTGATTTTCTTTTGTGAATCTAGCAGTTTCTTTGTCAATTGTTTCTTGTATGTTTTTCTCCTTTATATTTTTCATTGTATCTAGTGTATTGGCTATCCACCTTTTTATAATCTTTTTTGTTGTTAGCCATGGTTGTTCATCTATTTGCTTGAGCTTTGTTTTGGATGTTGCACCCCATATATACTTTTTCATTAGTTCTTCAAACAATGAATATTTGTTTGTGCATATCCCCATTCTATTGGCCAGTTCCACTATTGATGTCTCAGCCATTGGGTTTTCTTTTGTGATGATTCTCATTATTGTCATTTTGATGCTTCTTACTGGTTTCCCATTTCTGTCTGATGAGCACATTTTCTCATTTGTTTTTTTTAGCAGCCAGTTTTTTGTGTTGGTGTTTATTGGCAAAATTGCTATTTCATATGTTTTTTGTTAGCTTTTGACTGTTTTGCACTATGTATTTTGCTTATATTTACACAAATAATAAGTAAAATCAGCATTGTTTTCAGACTTGAAAGGGTTAAAGAGAAAGAGATTTTTTCTACATTTTTACAATCTGCAACACTAAGTGGTGCATGGGCAAGATTTCTAATTACACTATACAAAATCACTCAAAAATTTCCAAAAATTGTAAAATGTTCTGTTTCATTAGAATTCTTAAGAAGATATTCAACCTTAATTCTTGAAAATTTGAATTAATTTGAGGAACTTTGGTGAAGACTATTTATTGGCAATGTTCCCTATCTTTATTATACATTATTAATCATTTTGTGAAAATTCACAAATTTTATCTACATGTATATGTATGCAAGGATATAACGAAAATGTAATTTTAACAAAACAAAACACATGTTTTATATATGACTTCCATTTTTATGAATTCATTTTTCATTCTAACAAAACAAAACACATGTATTTTATATGATATATTTGATTAGATATGCAACAGCTGCAAAAGCAGAAGTATACTTTCATTCTTATGGATTCATTTTTCATACATTTGGTCCCTGTATAATTCTAACAAAACAAAACGCATGTATTTTATATGATATATTTGTATACATATGCAACAGCTGCAAGAGCAGAAGTATACTTCCGTTCTTATGGATTTATTTTTCATAAAATTGTAATATGGCCAAAATGTTCATTCAAAAAATCAAATTTCTCTTTATATAGTAATAACATGGCTTCAAAGTGGTTTAAAAAATATTGGGGATGTCTGGAAAATGCAGATTTTTAAAAAATGCAAAACATTGCTCAAAAACATATTGGTGCATAGTTTAAAAAGGGGTATAATTGAATAATTATTTATATGGGTATATATGTAAAGTGCCTGCAAAATACTGAATTTCTAAAAAACGACTTTTTCATATCAAAATATATAGAAAGGTGTAAAAAGTTATTAAAAAATGATCGCTTTGCAGAAAACTGCATATATGCAACCGGGACTTTTCTTTCTACTTAAAGTCCGGACCGGGATCTTGGAATCACCCACTAATTAGTCTTTCGACAGCTTGAGTAACCCCATCAACCAGTAAGTTGAAGTAATTTTAACAGGGATATGATAGTGCCAGTTCCAAGTCAAGTGAACGTGTAGGCGCTGCAATCAACTTTCAAAATGAAGCACCTCAAGCTTATTATTTCCACTGTGCAATGCATCGTCTTAACCTCGATGCTGTCAGTACAATTAAAGTGTCAGCCATTAGAAATGCACTTGACACTGTGCGTAAGATTTCCTCATTTTTTATTCAAGTACAAAACGTAGAGATCTCTTGAAAGATTGCAGTGATAATGCTATTGACTAAACACTCTTTCTACTACCAGATTCATTGAACGACATACTGCAATTACATGCATGAGATCTTTACTACGGTTTGTTGAAGAAGCCTTACTGATCATAAAAACGAAGCAGTCAAGTGAAGCAAGAAAGTCTGCAACTATTTTATATAATTCAATTTCCTGATCTGAATTCATTTTGTCAGTTATAATTTTGGAAGAAGTTTGTGCTCTCATGCTCCCACTAACCAGACACTGCAAACAGTGGGAAATGATCTNTCGACTTCAGTTAAACAGGGCTCATTCTTCTTCATGATTCTTTTACGAGAATCCTTTTTCTGCAGAGGCACAGTTAATTATAAAAGGTGCTTGCTTCTCTTCGGGAGTCCTGCGTTGGTTGCCATGCGGCATCGGCATGAAACCTCGTGTCATCGCAGCATGATTTGCTTATCTCGCAGTATTATAATCAACTGAAATCTAATNTTGAACGACATACTGCAATTACATGCATGAGATCTTTACTACGGTTTGTTGAAGAAGCCTTACTGATCATAAAAACGAAGCAGTCAAGTGAAGCAAGAAAGTCTGCAACTATTTTATATAATTCAATTTCCTGATCTGAATTCATTTTGTCAGTTATAATTTTGGAAGAAGTTTGTGCTCTCATGCTCCCACTAACCAGACACTGCAAACAGTGGGAAATGATCTTATTAATGCAATGTCTGGAGTATATGACCTGTTGGAATCCTTACAAGGCATATGATCACAGAATGTATTCTCAAAGGTATTTGCTGACATGAAAAATCTTGCAGAACTGCTTAATATTACAAGTAACAAACCTCGTATTCCAGCAGAGAAATCTGTGTATTGGCCAACAACTGGAAACGAGTATGACAATGATGGGACATATTTTCGTATAAATTATTTCTTTTCTACACTTGATAATGTTGTATGGATATCAAATTTCGATTTGGTCAAAGCCAACGAAAAGCAGTCACACTATCATATGCTGTCCCTTACTTCATAGCTAAAGTTCAGAATGAACAGTGGATAAACCTTGAAAAGAGGACTTCTACATATTCTGACTTCTTTACTGATCTACCAAATACAATCAGAATTGAATTTGAATTGTGTTACAGGAAATGGAGAAGAGTTCCAGAGGAGGAGCGTCTAATATCAGCTGTTGCAGCACTTGATCATACTTGATCCTTCCCACACATCGCAGTTATTATGTAAATTCTGAAGCCGAATGTTGCTTTTCCAAATTGGAATATACTCTGACTGGAATCCGAGAGTGACAGTGTGGGAGAAACGCCTTGAATCCCTTATAATGCTACAAATCCACCGTTCTGATTCCCCAAGAATTGATGCTGTTATTGACTTAGCTTTCATCACTGTCAATGAAATATACCAATACTTTTTTGTTTTATTTAGAGTCAGTAAAAGTTCATTTATTTAAAAATTTTCTAATACATTATAATGTCATCAAAATTAGCGACAATTAATCTTATAGCTAATGAAAGGTCAAAAAATTTTTAGCCACCCCCAATTCAGAATCCTGGCTACGTCTCTGCAATAGACCACCAATAGGGGTTTAACAATTAGGCAATATATTTAAAAAAATATTTTAATTCTGATAATTATATTGTTATTATTTAACTATTTGATTTTGGAATTACTTTCCCTCATGAATATTTCTTTATATTTTGAATGTTTCATTTTATTCACTACAAAAACAAATAAAAAATATTTCTGGAAAATTTACAGTATAATGGAATCAATCAATATTTATATAAATATATTTTAAGTTTTTGATGTAAAAATTCAGTTATTATTTTCGATTTAAATATTTTTCAGTATATAATTATATGAACAAAGTTAAGAATGTATCTAATATAACGACAAAAATTGTGAAAAAACGTAAAGTCGAATTGCTTAAGAACTGCACTGGCCGGGAATCGAACTTAGGTCGCCACTGTGACTGGATGACATTATACCATTAGACCAGTGGCGGCTCGTGCATACAAAAGCTAGGCAAGCAAATATTTTTAAGTAAACAAATAAGTATCAAAAATAAATTATTAAAAATATTTTTAGGCTATATGTGAAATCCCTGAGGTGATTTTTTTTCAGAAAAATCTTTGTAATATTACTATTATAAAAAAAGATTAGTCCTGCAGTTCATTTAATAAATCATTTTCAAGAAAAATTTCTAAAAATCTCTGAAGTTTCGACTCCTCTAACGGTTGTTCTTGAATTTATTTAAATTTTCTTTAAATACAAATTAATCGTTTTGCAGACGCCGCTCAAAATCCAATATTTTGTATTAAATATAATATTTGCAACTTTTATGTAAGTCAGTGGCAAAATCTTGCATTTGAAAATATCGGATTTTGTCGATTTACAATTGGAGCCTTGCCAATGATAGATTAATTACAAACTTTTCAAGATTCAGAAAATTAGATTAGAAATTTAGAACAGAAAATGGCAGCTGAGGTTAATCACATTTAAATTGCTCAAAGTTTTTAAAATTTAATAATTATATAATACAGCATTTGCATAACGATGAGATACTGGCCTCCATTTGAGTGCATATGACGCCAATTTATTTTAAAATATATCAATCTGAAATTATCCAAATTACATTTGATTTTTGAATGAATTGGTTGCCCATTAGTAGAAAAAATTCATCTTTCATTAAGAATTCCTATAAGTGTTTTAATTTCTTACAAAGAAAGACAAATGACTACCGAATTCTTATATAAAAATTTGTACAAGGAATACATGTGGAAAAATGCAAAGAAACCATTATCCCAGATAGGAGCCTCGCTCAAATAGATTGTTTCCGACACTGCTTGAAAAGAGAAATGTTTCTGATTGATATTTAAATAATGTTTACTTTTGGGTTATTGTATTGAATGAAAATATTCGCGTTGTTCTTTTACAACAAAAGTGTTTCAATAAACGCACTGCTTGCTTTGCTAGCTAAATATTCGCGCGAGGAGGTGAAATAAACGGATATATTTAATCGTTTCATCGAGCATATGTGCAGCATTAAGGCATCTGCTTGCTGTGGAGCAATCATTTAAATATTTTAAATAAATCAAATCATAATGAATTATGTCATATATTCAATTCGTGTATTATTACTTGATTCTTGAATGTTGTTTTAACGCAAACTAACAGTTAACGATTTATACATTTGTATAGTATACATAATTCATACAATTAAGAATGAAATTCATTTATCGCAAAATTATTGGACAACACTGCTTGCATTGCTTCTTGCATTGCTTGCACGTACGAGCCGCCTATGCACTAGACCACCAATGCGCTGCTAACGATTTGCCTATATTTAAAACTAAATATTTTTCATCTGACAGTGCGCGACGCGAGAGGTTGTGCTTGTCAACACGCTCTCTAACTTTTTTAACAATAAGGAATTTTCTCACAAATGGGGAAATTTAACTGCAGTATGTGTAGCCTACCTATTAAAGAAGAACGATTGTTTCAATGCATTTACTGCAATAACTGTCTTTACCTTCGCATGAAGTTTTCGGGTTTTTCGAAAAGCACCTCATAACTCTTTTTAATGATTGTACAGATAAGAAATCTTGCTTGCAAGATAACATTAGAAAAACTGATGAACTAATTATCTTTCTTTGAACTAAGACAAGATGTTAAAATCAAGGAGATTATGTAAGAAAAACTCTAGATAATGTAAGTTCGAAAATAGACTATTCTTTAAAATCTAACACTCCATTCAATGATGATTCACAAAAATGTAGATTGATATTTTTCAGAGTCCCAGAATATGGAGATAATTTATTCCATGATAAAAAATCTCTTGCACACATATTTGATATTTTAAATATTAAATTCTCTCTAGAAATTGAATATTAGAGAGTTGGGAAAATAAATTACTCCCGTCCCAAACAAATTATTCTTTACATGGGATTCATTTGAAGCCGAAACGCTTACTATTATTTAATACATACAAACTTAAGGATTTTGAAATGAAGATATTCGTTAAACCTGTTTTAAGTGCATCAGATCGTGAAAAAAAAGTCTCGCTTAAGAAAAAGCTTTGAATTAGTACGTGATCGTGTTGAAAAAAGACGACTTAAGATTCGGAACTTATGCCTTTTTATGGACAATAATCACATTCAAACAAATTGACAACCACAGAAATTTAAATTCAGTATCATGTATACAAATTGCTGCAGTATTATGCAATTAGAAAATCGCCTAAATATAGTAAAATATATGATGACATATAATGCAGCTGTTGTTTGTTTAACAGAAACTTGGGGTCCGAATTCAAATTCTCTAAACTCTCGTGCATCAGTTTCGTGTTATAATTTTATTAGTTTTGCTGTTAGAAAAGAAATACATAGTCATGGTGGTTGTGTAATTTTATGTAAAAACGCACTCCACACAATCGACCTAAATGTTTGCAAAGATTGCAATTTTGGATGTTATGCAGTAATTGAAACTGAAACCTCTCTGGAATTAATGTTTTGTATATATATATACCCCATCCTCTAGTAAGTACCGGCCAAATTCTTGGGAAGTTACAAATTTTGCAGCGAATGCCATTAAAGCTTTCCTCTGTTATTTGCCAAAAAAAGATCACTTTATTTACGTGGTTGGTGACTTCAATTTTCCGAATCTAAATGTTCTACATTGTTTCTCTAACACTAAGTGTGATCAGTTGATTTATGATCACTTCATGAACTTTTGGCTCGACCAGAATATTCTTTTTCCTAAAAACATAAATGGTAAGACACTTGTCTTGTTTTTACAAATGACGATAATTTAAGTGTTAATAAATCTCATCTTATACTGACTATACTGAGTTTTTCAGATCATGCAATTATTTTTTTAGAACCTATTTATCAATTCGAGAAATATCATCGTCTCTCATTTAATTCGGCAAATAGATTTTCATTAAAATGGATGTGGACTTGACAATATTCCAGGAAATTATATCTATCAACACAGAAGTTTTCTTTCGATTCACTCATTAAATCTTTTTAGAATCTGCATTGAAAACTGTTTATTTCCCAATATATGGAAGTCTTCAAGCATAAATCCTGTTTTGAAAAAAGGTTGCAAAATTAATGTCAGAAATTATAGGCCAATTAGCATTTTTCCTAAACTTGACTTAGTTTTTGAAAGAATTATACACTGGAAGCTTTATCCTGTAATAGTAGGCAACTGTTCTGATCGTCAATACTGTCTTTAGAAGAAAGGTTCTACAACTTGTCAATTACTTTGCTTTTTGGATACAGCTTATGAAAACTTTGATAATAATATTTCAACATCGATACTCTATATGGACTTTAGCAAAGCTTTTGACAAAGTAACACATTGTATTTTGATTGATAAACTCAAATCATTTAAAGTTGGAGGACGTTTTCTCAAATTAATTGCATCATATTTATCTGATAGTCAACAAATCGTACATTTTAAATGTCATTTATCTTATCTTGGTAATGTAGCCAGTGGAATTCCACAATTATCGGTCTTGGGCCCTCTTCTTTTTCTTGCTTTTATAAATCACCTACCAGAATGTTGTAATTCGCTTACGTATTTATTTGGTGATGATGTAAAAATTTTCAGCACAGATCTTTCTATCCTAAAGACTGATATTGAAAACTTGCTAATTTGGGCAGCCTACAACAAAATGAAATTCAACTTTAGTATGTTTCAAATCTTGACACTATCACCCACGACTGAAATATCAAGATTATGTATGCAAGGTCATGAAATATCTTCTGAAAATGAAGTAAATGATCTTGGAATTATTGTGTCATCAAGTTTGACTTGGTCATTCCATGTTCCTAACAGATAAAAAATGCAGTTACACATTACTCCAAGTAAAACGCAACATACCGAAATAGACCCATCCCTTTACAAAGATTAAGCTACACAAAACTATTATAATGCCGAGATATTTTTTGCATCGCAGGTTGGTATGCAAATTCCACACTGATTGAAAAGCTTGAGTGGTTTCAAAAAAAGATGTATTGCTTATTTTTCATTCTTAAGTTATATTCAAGCCTTAATCAAATATAACTTGCTCCCAATTTCGCTGAAGCTACAACTAAAAGATGTCATTTTTTAATTATATTATACATTGAAACCAATATAGATATGCAAATAATGAATTACATTTGGATTGAATATTCCTATAAATCAAATATCCAATTTCTAAGTAGTATATACCCGAGGCAATTTCATCCCACTTTTTTCTGATTGGTCGAGAGGTGGCGGCAATTTCATCCCACTTT
>CABFPE010000317.1:15355-29066 GCA_900660155.1 Hofstenia miamia
GGGATGAAATTGCCGCCACCTCTCGACCAATCAGAAAAAAGTGGGATGAAATTGCCTCGGGTATATACTACTTTTCTAAGAATAAGATAAACTAAGAAGGCATCGATAGAGTTCTGGTACTACAACAGAACATCTCGTATTGGCAATTTTATAACACTGAAATTCCAAATCAACTTATTTAAAGAAAATATCTCTAATAAAATAAAATTGTTGATTGGAAACTTTTTTTGTTGAATCTTTATTGTCATTTGAAAGTTTCGTTTCATTCGCTACAAAAACAAATGAAAAACATCTTTTGGAAAACTTTTCAACAAAAAAGTTCAGTTTATATTTTCGCTTTAAATAATTTTGCAGTATATAAAATTACATGTACAAAGTTAGAAATGTATCCAATGTAATGGAAACAATTGTGAAAAAATGTAAAGTAGAATTATTAAAAAAACTGCATTGACCTGGAATCGAGCCTGGGTCACAACCATTGCAGTTTTACATCATACCACTAGACCACCAATGCACGCTTAACTTTTTATCGATATTATCCACTGTTCTAAGTTCGTTGTACATAGACTCCAATTCCTTAGTAGATAGTGTGTTGTTGCTGTAATCACTGACGCAAACATTTTCCTCCAAAAAATCTCCACCCAGGATTATATCGTATGGGAAATTCTTTTCTCCATTAACTTTAATAACGACTTTGTTAATAATACCTCGAATCGTGATATATTCCTAGGAAGCATCTATTAGTCAATGGCATGCAGGTTCTACCTGATCTGAAGTTATGCCCACTTTTTGCAATAGTTGTCAGTAATTATGGAGACTGAGGCTCCAGTATCCACGGTGGCATATACTATCACTTAAATTGACAGGCAGCACATTTCTTCTCATAAAGCTTGTCACTACAAGAACATTATGTGCTCAGTTGGGAGATGGCACTCCTTCTAGTTTAAGCAAGGTGGTCTACTTCAAGCGACTCTTCCAGTGTATATCCACTTTAATCTTTATCTGAGGTTAACTGAACGCCTAGGTTAAAAGCTTTCACCAAGCTCAATTACAATGATAACTTGATTGCTGGAGATCCTTGCATGGACCATTTGGCTGCACCTGTAACATTGACGGATTGCTTCCACTACAGGTTGCAGTGATGTTGTGCTAGCCTTATTTGTGAAGGGAACAGAATTATTCACACTTCCTCTAGACGCAAGGGGATCCTACCTAACAAGACACCAAACGCCTCATCAAAATTCAGAGACGTCCTTGTCTATTCACTGAGTGTTCTGCCCCAGATACATTATACTGATTGATTATGGAGGTTGTCCTCTGGATTGCATTTCAGTTCCATTCACTGCTAGATTGTCAGGGGAACCCAAAACAAACATATGAGAATAGATCATGCTGAGAATATTCGGAGATGTCTTGCTTAAATGAAAGAGGCATTCTTCTTGGGTGATAAAATTGCAAATGTCGTCGCCTTCTTAAACTTCATTTCACAGAGCTTGCCCGTCATCATGTATGGGTTGTACAGCAATCCTTGCAGGTATAGTGGAAATTGAATGACAACACCTTGCTGGCTTTGACATTGTTGTTTCATAGTTCATTCTAAAAGAAATAACTATTCTTCAAAAGATTAAGACACTTCATTGATTTTCTTAGTGAACTTGAAAAGCAACTTTCTGCATTAAGATGTTGTTGGATTCTATGAGCTCAATTTTATAGAGGGCCTGCATGTGAAGTTCAATGTTCAAATGGTTTATGTGCTGGTAAGCTTCCTTTTGGGAATGTGATAACTGCTCCATGAGATGCCAGAGCTCCAGCAACTTGTTCTAAATCATTTCTTACAGGCTAGGGAGGTGCATTCAATTCAGTGAGCATGCAGCAGGAATGTCTGATTAGCAAGTCAGCTTCTGATCATGAAGAGGGTGGTTGAGGGACAGTGTTTGCAGATGAGGCAGACAATGATTTGAGGGGTGACAGTTCCATTTCCATATGCTACTAATAAGGCAGAAAAACAGGATAACAGTAACTTGGTAAAAGTAGGGGTAAAAAGAAAACATTTCTTCATTTAACCATAAATAAGAAAATCCAAAGGATAACAAGAAGATAAACTTTGTAAAGCAAAAAGAAAGCAAGTCTCTAGAAAGAAGAAATCCAAAGAACAAATGAGGAAAATTCCCAAAATAACATCAACTCCATCACTTGACTCAAACAACCAGGATCATGGTATCAGTAGGCAAGTAAAGCAAAAAATGCAAATTGATGGCATCACAGCTAACATCAGAGAGGGCATCTGTCAATGCAATTTGAAAAATCACATAAGAGTAAAACAAGGCACGTAAAAAAGAGCAGCAACAACCATAAACTTGTAAGAACCACTAGGTAAAATTAACACAGTTCAGCTGATGGTAATGACCAGACACCATAGATAAGACTATAACCCCTATGGGTTCAAGATGATGTCATGGTCACCCTGTAAATGCGGTATTCCCACTCCAACGAAAATGTACTCCATAATGACAGAACTGTAAGACAACCCTATTCCATCTCTGATTCCAGCAAAAACAATGATTGGGAATTAAGCATAACTGAGCTTTCTTTAGGTAACAAAATGAGTAGTGTTCACTAATTCCACACAGCATCATGCCAAAGATCCATTATAAGCAAAGTGTTTCCTACAAGAAAATATTTGGTGTTGCCCTATTGTGTCTCACATTGTAATATATATCTCAATAAAGTTTATTATCCCTAGACATACATATCAATAATAAGTATGATAAATAGCATGTAGTTACCATGCATTTGTGCAAGCCAACAGGCATGATTTAACAAAGGTGTAAAACATTATATGTTTTTGTCCAAATGAATAGAAAAGTTTGTGTAAACTAGACATATACCTACAACAAACCTAATGCAACCACAATTCAGGTTGAAGAAAGAAGGAGCTTTTAGTAGCCACTCATTTCAACACAGTTTCCAAATTATCATCAGAGCCTATCTAACAATTTTCACATAGAATAAAGATATTTAAAATGTGAGAGAGAAAATAACACTAGCATGAAGCTAAACTGATTCTGTCTGAATAAATAACCCCTTGCATTATGTTTATATACAATTGATTTAATACCTGCAAATTATTTACACATTTCCCTCATTAGCAAACTTTAATTTATGCAACATAAATTGAAATTGAGGAGGGTAATCAAATACTGCACTTTTTGAGATGATTAATATTGAAAATCATAACATTACAAATTAATCCATTTAAATCAAAAACAAATTAAAAATAAATATTAAAACATATATTAAGTAATATTATAGAAATAGATATCAGGGTAGCTGAGGAAACTTTTGATATTAGCCCCTACCAGTTTCCCTGGTTTCCACAACAAAGACCCTGCTGTTTATTTGAGACCATAGGCTTTTTCAACTAGTTGTTACCCACCTAATAGGTGCAATCAACTAAATACAGTGGCCTAATTGTTCCCTGAGTGACATTGCAACATGCACAAACTTAGAATTATGTAAAAAATTGCATTAGATGGGAACACAACCCAAATCACTATCATGGCAACGTGACATCACACCAATAGACAACCACTGCCCTTTTAAAATTTGCATTTTGATTCTGATCATTATAATTATTTCATTTCTAGATTTTGGAATTTTTGAAATTGTTGAGTCTTTCTTTATCATTTGAAAGCTTAATTTTATTCACTTTAGAAAGAAATGAAAAATATTTTCTGGAAAATTTATAATGTAGTAGTATTACTGAATTTTTTTATACATAAACCTCAAACATGGTGGATGTAATTATTCAAGTTTAATTTTTGATTTAAGAAATTTTCAGCATTTGTTTACATGTACAATGTTAGAAATGCATTGATTATAGGTAAAGCAATATTGAAAAAATACAAATATAATTGTTAAATATATTGCATTTCCAGTATTTGAGCCTGTGTCTCCACTATTGCAGGGTGACATTTAAGCACTAGTCACACAATGCCATGTTCAAAATATGATTATACAGGGTGGGCCAAAAGTAACAGGGCAGTGATACACAAATCACTCAATCACTAACAGACTTTTTAAGTGAATTGAGCTAAATGGTGGACAATTTGAGTATTTGTAAATAAAAGTATCATTTATTATTCATTACACTACAGTGAACATATATAAACTGAATAAATGCTTAATTTACATTAAAAAAATTACATTTATGGTAATGCCCCCTAACTTCTGGCCCCCAACGTATTTTAAAATAAACATTTGAATTATTAGGGTTATATTGTAATTATAAATATTAGATTTTGGAATTCTCTGGTTAATGAATCTTTACCATTTGAAATTCTTGCTTTATTTATTTCAAAAACATATGAAAAATATTTTCTGAAAAATTGTTTTCACTATATTCAATACAATTGTAACTTTGTATATGTCATTATATGCTTTATAATTATTTAAGTTGAAAATACAACTTGAATCATCACATCACAAATTTTTAAGTCTTATGTATTTAAAAATTGAATGATGCTACAATATTATGATTTAAAAAAAAATACTTTTTATCTCTTTCTGTAAAGAATCAATTGAAAAATTTCTAATTTGCATTTTTCTAAACTGTTTTCTCTCTTTGTACTTGCAATTATTTACATTAAACATATTAACAACAAAATTACAAATTGAATCATTACATGTAAAATTGTTAAGATTTCTGTATATAAAAGTTGAATTATGCTACAATGTTATAAATTTGTCGAAAAATATGTATTATTTCTTTTCATAATGAAGCAAATAAAACTTTCAAATGATAAAGAAGGATTCAACAAATTAGAAAATTCCAAAGTCAAATAATTAGATAATTACAATATAACTATCACAATTAAAAACCTTTAGTTTAATATATGCAAATTGCTAACATTACATTGATGGCTTAAGTTTATGATGTCATCAATAACAGTTGTAAAAAGGGTGTGAATTTGGACCAATGCAATTATTTTAGCAATTCTACTTTACATTTTTTCAAAATATTTTTCCCTATATAGATACATTTCTAACTTTGTTCATGTAATTATATACATGAAACTTTGTTACAGCCAAAATAAAAATGGAATCATTACACCCAAAATTTTTAAGATAAATGAGCAATATATAAAAATTGAATGATAATACTACATTATAAATTTTCTAATGAAATATTTTGCATTTCTTTTTGGAATGAACAAGACAATGATTCAACAAACTAGAAAATTCATGAATCTAATATTTCAATAATTACAATTTAACTATCAGAATTAAAATGCTTATTTTAATGTATATGCAAACTGTTAACAGGGCTTTGATTTTCAAGTGGTATGATATCACTCTGCCACAGTGGCTACATGGTTTAATTCTGATCTAATTTAAATTTTTTGAACAATTCTACATTACTTTTTTTCATAATTTTGTTTTTTCTATATTAAAAGCATTTCTAACAATGTACATGAAATTATATATTGCAAAATAATTTAAAGTGACAACAAAACTTGTATCATTACATCCAAAGACTTGTGTGTATAAAAATTGATTGATATTACTATCCTATAAATTTTCCAAAAAACATTTTTTCATTTCGTTTTGGAATGAAAGAAGCTATACTTTCAAATAATAAAAAATGATTCAACAAAGTAGAAAATTTCAAAATCTAATAGTTTAATATTTACAATATAAATATAAGAATTAAAATGCTTATTTTAATATATAAGCATATGTTTAACAGGGTATTTGTGGTCTAGTGTTATGATCTCCCCTGCCACAATGGTGACCCAGGTGTGAATACTGGAAAATGAACTTTTTTACCAATTTTATTTACTTTACCTATAATAGATTTATTTCTATCTTTGTATATTTAATTATAAACTGTGAAATTCATTAAAGCTACATAGAACTTGAATCATTACATCCAGAATTCCTAAGGTTTTGTTTATATAAAAATTGAATGATAATATGATATTATAAATTTTTAAGAAAATAATTTTCATTTCTTTTGAGAATGAATAAAAAAATCTAAAATGATAAAGAAGGATTCAACAAAAAAGAAAATTTCAAAATCTAATATTTAAATAATTACAATATAACTATCAGAATTAAAATGTTTATTCCAATTTATATACAAATTGTTGGGCATCATGTCACCATTTCATGATGGTGATCAATGTTCAATTTTCAGCCAATGCAATTTTCCTTATATTAGATGCATTTCTAGCTTTGTACATAAAATTATACACTGCAAAACTTATTAAAGCAAAAAAACTTGAATCATTAAATCCAGAATTTTAAAGAGTTATGGTTATAAAATTTGAATGATGCTACTATATTTTGCACTTTCTTCTTTATGTAATAACTACTTTGTTGAAACTGCATGTAATGCAGATTTTGTTATATTATAATATAACATCTCTCATCCATTCTAATAAATGAAAGTTACTTATCTGGTTACATGTTTTAGATATATAATGTTTTTCTATCTATTATCATAATGGTATTTAACCAGAGTTGCTTCTTAAAGTTCCTATATTTTGTTTCACTTGTGGCTCCCCAAATATGTTTCCAATATTGCTAAATTGAAATTGTAGCTGTGAATGACATATTTTGTTTGAACATGATAATTGAAAAATAGAAATCCTCTCAATCAGTGATTGCCTTTTATTATTCTAGTAAATAATTTTTTGGCTCTCATAGATGCTTTCTTAAAATTTTCCATCAATGCTACATTAAATATTTTTTCTGTTAGTAGGCATGACTTAATGCTGGTTCTGAGTGGTGTGATCAGTATTTTAAATTGCTTCTTCCCTGAAGTAACATTTCTTTGATGACAATTTAAAGGTAATGTAGAATCGGTGGCTGGTAAGACTTAGCTAGAAACTCGATTGACTCTGCAGAAGGTTTAATTAGTGTTCAGTACAGCCACGATTCCAAGAAACAGTTTAGATTAGAGTTTACAACGTTTACAGATGTACCATTGGTAATTCATCCAAGTAACAGAACTACTTTTAGGTAAGAACCAAGATGACCAATTCCTATGGCTTCCAGCCGAAGCGGAGCTTCCAGAAGTAAAGTGCTTAACCTATTGACTGGTGCTACCCTATCTGTCTCACTTGTTTAATTTCTATCTCAATTCGAAAAAAACAACCTACTTCTCATTTTCATTGTTATCTCTCAGCTAACTATTAAATAATCTGTAATTGCCAGATATTCGTGCTAGCCAACGGCATGGTATCATCACAGTGTTAGATCTTATAAGTGCATGTACGTGTTGAACTACTAACGAGAGATTTATTATTTCCTTATGCGTAACCGTATACATAACTTAAAGAACCACAATTCGGACTGGAAAGATCGAAAGATCCCCAGGAGCAACTTGTCGCCCCGTGCTAGTGAAAGCACTCCCGAATTGTCGCCGATCTTAAGCAATAATTATCATTTAAAATAATAAGTAAATAAAAGATACAACGGTAAGAGCGATAGTTAAGAGTAGACAAAGTCTATTGAACATTCGCTACAGTGTTCTCAGTTTTTATACAAAAAGATTCATTTTTACCTGCCTTTGTTTACACTAATCGATATTCAACGTGGTTTAACATGTCTGCAATAATTTTCCCTCGTAAATTAAATTTGAGCAAAACAAAGCACCGACGAGGGGACACAAAACTGATAGCAACAAAACTAATCTCGAAAAAGGAACGTCATAGTGACGTCAAAATACAATTGATTTAGATCGAAATAAAAAGATATAAATGGCACTAAATTTCCCCAAGCAACTCTACAGTAATTGTAGGCTGCCTTTTCCATTGGGAAAATGGCCAATATTCAAACTGCTTGTTTAGGTTTAATATCCAGTACATTTTTGTTTACAAAAATTGATTTGAGTAGATCAGGTGCTGACTTTATCTCCCAGAACTGCTGAATCTTATGTAGCAAGACTTTAACAGAAGTGTGATTGTGCTGATCTAGTAGATTAATTGCTATTTTCAGCCAATTTTCTTCAGATTGATTCTCTAATTTTAGTATTTCCCATATAAAGTTAATTCCTGAAAACCCTATCCTTTGCATGAATGCAAGTGAGACAATCCTATTTGGGATCTCATGAAGTTCATGTGTTTATCCTAGCTTTTCCATAACTTTGCACTGTATTAACATGTCAATGGTCAACCTTGGTTCAAACATCAAGTTGAATGCAGGGTTTAGCATGCATAGCATGAAGTAAAGATTACTTATGTTTTTAATGGGATCTGTGGCTTTAACTACATTCCTTGACAATTTCCAAATATAAACATTTTCTATTATTATTTCCTTGTTTAGTAGACTTTGTGGAATTTCTGTTTTCACATATTCAGACACAACTACATGTAGCACAACATTTGGGGATTTTGCCAATATAAAGATGTCTGATAAACAATGTTTGATCTTTACCTTGATTACTTCATTTATTCATAAGAAACAAATTATAACTAACTACATTTTATGTTAACTTAAGACAGTTTCTCCAACTGTCTTTGCTTTAGTATGAATAGTTACAAGAAAAATGCATGGAAAAGAACATATAGGGATACAACAAAAAGAATGTACTTTTAACAAATGTCATATGTGTACAGCAGTACAAAAAGCTGTGGAACACATTATAAACAAATGTAAGAAGTGCTTGATAAAATATACATAGCAATGTGCAAATTTAGAAAAAAATTTGATCTAAAGAAACCTAATCAAATGGATACTGATGGTTGTCAATATCTATTCATTATTGTTGACAGCTTCACTAAATGTAGTCAAATTGCACCATTGAAAACAATTACCACTAAAGCAGTAATTGATATATTAGTTAAATTATGGTTTTTGTTGATGAGACCACACTTTGAATATTTTTACTAATAGAGAATTACAATTTGAATCAAGATTATTCAAAGAACTAATGAGAGTCAACAAAACCATTCATTATATGTCAAATGCATACCATTCTTAAATTTATGGAGTCATAGAATGGTTAAATCAAGTAATAATAAAACATACATGAGCTATGGCTACTAAAGTTAGTTAATAAAACTGGAAAGAAGTAATCACTATAATTGAGTATTTCTACAAAACCTCTGTTCACATGATGCCAAGAATAACTCCATTTCAAGCAAGGATTGGTAGAGAATTATACATGACACTGAGCATGTTATTGAAAAATTTTTAAAATAGACTAGATAATGAGTATATAAAACAGTTAATTTCTAATCTTACTGTTATATGTACAATTATATTAACTAATACTGAAAAATGTGCTGTTCGTAAGGAATGTAATTTCAATAACAAAATTTACAATAAACCACATCAAATGAATGATGAAGTCTATGCCTTTATCACAACCCCAGCAACTGATGCTAAAGCTGTTTGGTCTGGACCTTACATGATTTTGAAAGTTCTAGACAAATATTTACTAAGTAAAAGTGAAATGATATGTTTTCAGAATTTTAAAAAAGATGTCACTGACATCAATTAGGTATTTTAACATTAAAAAGGATATCTTCTTAACATAGAAACCAATTCATGTTAATATGAAATGCCAAATCTTGATCTGAAAGGAGAGAAAAAATTGATAAAAAAATCAAACTACCTAAAGTTGTGAAAATATGAAGTCTAAAAGTCACCCTAAACATTCATGTAAATTTAATAAATAAATGATCCTACTCAGTAAGAGTTAAATTTTAAATATTTGTTTAGGAATGAAAGCTACAAAAAATCAAAGCAGTCCAAGGAAGGTGAAAAGCTTGATAAAAAATCCAAAAACAAACCCCTGTCACAGGGAAGTACATTGATCCCCACAAAATGCCACAGCAATGAAAGACAGAAGAGTGCAGAAGGACAGAAGTTCATCCAGCACAGGAACAAAAATGTTGCAGTTAAGAGCAAGAAGGGATCTCCTAACACATCTGACTCAGACTCTCCAATTTGTGCTTCTGACATAATGTTTGTGGATAAGAGCACAACTATCAGATTTGCATATGTAAGTCAATAGTTGGCTCCAATGAGATGACAATGATTGACAAAACTAGAAAATTGCCAACAAAGGCAATTCAAAAATCTCATGAACTCGACTTAACACATAAATTATAGTAGAGAATGTTTATATATGGAAATCCACAAGGAATGTAGTTAAAAACATGTAAAGGCTATAAATTGAAACCAAGGCATAATTGTAATTGCAAAATTATATCACAATTTTAAGCAAAAAGATGCTATTTCAAGGCAGAATCAATATGAAATAATTATTGCAATTCTCAGAACCAGCACTAAGTCCTGGATAGTAACAGTAATGCCTAGTGCAGCATTGCCAGAAAAATCTAAGAAAGCAGTTATGAGAGCAGAGAAATTGTTTAGTAGAATAATAAAAATGGAATCACTGATGAAGAGGATTGCTATTATTTAAACATCATTTTTAACTGAAATATGTCATGCACAGTTGCGATTTTTATTTAGCAATAATTGGAACATATTTGGGGAGCCATTTGTGAAACAAAATACAAGAACTTTAAGAAACATATTATTATATTTTAGCTAGCAAAATTCAGAATTTTTGTAAAATCTTGCAAATAGAAAAAATTTGATCAAACTCATAAATTTTTTAAAAATATACTTAAATTTGAAATTAAAATTTAGAAATTTAAGCTCAGACTGAGTAACTCAAAGTTGAATCAAAAACCCTGTCTAAAACTTTAATTACCTGACATATGTAAATATCATATGTTGTCAGAGTTTTGATATTTAGGTAACATATTTTAATGGTCTGGAAATAATACAGGAACTCTATTCTCAGTATATGCAAATATTTTGGAACAATATTCCTGTTTATTTTTTAGTAATCAGATGTCCCATTCCAGCTATATTACCATTTGATTGCATAGAAGTGAAGATGGTATCAGATGTCATAAATGATTTTTTTCAAAAATAAAATGGAATTAAAGCTGTTTTCCAATTCTTTGCCAATTCTATAAAATCTCCAATCTTCCAAATTTCTCTCAAAATAAGCACTTGCATTAGGATTTGAAATAAATTTGGAAAATTTCAGTCTTGTCGAAATATATTGATTTTGTAACCTAGCAACGTCTAGCAGTCATTTGGACTTGAGCGTTTGTAATTTGGATGGAAATCAATTTTCTCGTGTTCTAAGAACAGATTTTGTATTACCATTAATTTTGTAGAGTTATGCTTAGGTTTCTATGTAGATTCTTCTAAAAGTTCACTTGTGCAAATACATTTTTGCAATAAACTATTTATTGAGTATAAAATTCAATATTTTGTAACTTAGTTATTTGCTTTATTGCCACAATAGTTTTAGCTTTTCCGGCACACTATCTTAGATGAAACCTGTACAAACTGGAATTGCATTTACAAAGGCTAATAATGCGCAAGTTGCTGATAAAGTGTTGAGAGAGCATAGTGTTCACTGTAAGTATTTTATTGAAATAAAATATCTGTATGTTAGTTTATTCAATAATTTTCACATTTTGTTTTGAGTGACAAAATATTTTTAAATATAGAAATTTCTTAAGGGTTTTGTATTTGTATAAAGCATTGCAATGTCATCAATATTATTGATTATCAATATACTAATTAGTATTCCTTTCTTAAGTTGGATATTTCAAATGCAGTAGTTTTTCAGACAGCATTATTTATGTATCTTAAGACATTATTTATTTACATTATTGTAGTTACTCGCGATGAAGTAGATAATCTTCTATTCATGTTCATTAAGATTGCCACCGATCCCGAAAAATCCAAAATCGAACGAATGAAATTTCGCGAAGTTCTTCATAATGTGTTCGGGATGACTGATGATATAGTTATGGATCGAGGTAATCTGTTATTTTGTCTTACATCATTCCATAGTTAATCTTTTTATTCAAGATATATTATTTTATGTTTAAAGTTTTATTTCTAATGAAATTTCCAAATATGAAATATAATCTAGCATCATTCGAATATTGGTAATTCCAAGACATCAGTCGGATAAGCTCCAAGTTAAAAAAGCATTTTGTGTAGTTCATGATTAAATTTTTAGAAACTTAATGTATTCTGAGATTTACAGTACTGAAGCAGATACTTAAAATACTTCGAGTATGTAAGCTTCACCTTCAGAAAATAGCTGTATGCAAGAACTGAAGGTCGATCATATTTTTTACAGCAGCCAAATACGAGTGAATTAACCTTTCATCTGTGAATTTTATGGTATGTAAAAACACCAAAAATTTTCACAGTATTGTCGAGTACCGTGTATGTATTTTGTCAGAAAAACTTTGTGTATGCATTAGACTACGCATATATATATTTGTCATTATCATAAATCTATACAAATTTATTTATTTTTGTTGAAATTCTTGCTGTTTACACAATAAGTTTTCGCTTATTATTTTATCATTACATGTATTGACTAAGAAATTATTAGATGAAATATATGATAGTATCACCCACACAGTATATTTTCCTTACAGCGTTTCGTGTTTACTCCGTCAAATTTGTTATGTAATGCTGCTTGCAAACGGTGAACTGATGGTTGCAGTGAGAACTACTATTTGTTTACTTTAATTTCAAATAGCTTTCCTCGAACGAGACAAGAAACCCATAAGGAATTCTCCATGTGCATTTACACTATAAGTTTTCACTTATAACTTATTTTCTTATAATCAAAACTTATCAGTATTATTGGAATTCGTAGGCTTTCCCTTACCATCAATTATCTCGACCTATTTTGCGTGTACATGATAAGATTTTCCTTTCATATGGGAAAACTTGTCGAGTAAGCGGGCTTTCACATGTATTCAATAAAATGAGTACCTTTAATGACATGAAACAAGTCAAGTAATATCCGTTCTCGTCTATGTATTTCTAAACTTTGTTTATGAAGTTTATCTATCAAAATCTATTTTTCTGTGTGATTTTCGTGTTACTTCATATACACGAATAATTCTCTGCCAATCTTATATCCTTAACAGTTGAAAGAACATATCAGGGAAATAATTTTCTTACCAGATGCAGTCTTCCAGCTTATTCACAATATTAATCAAACTTTTGAGGCGGTAAAATGGAGGTGTACAATTTAAATGCCGCAGATTTCCAGACAAAAAATGAGTTTGTAAACATGTGTCTCAGTCTAATGCAAGGTTTTTACATAAGCATGTAATATATTGTGATAAAATTAAGCAAATTTATGTATATTAGAAACATTAGAAATGTATTTAAAGACATTTTATTCAAAATGTCGCTGCACCACAATCAAATCCGTTTGACTCTTTCTTATTCTACTCTGGGTATCCATTGAAGGTTTGTGCCCTGAGGCAACCAATTCCGAAAAAACTGGTTCGGTTTCTAAGGGTTAAAATATCTATAATTGAGGGAGAAATATGGTTTATAGCAAGCTATGCTCTTTGTATAAAGAAAATTAGGATTAGCTCTGAAAACCCTTATCAGCTTCAGCTTGCCAATTGTTAAAACTTGGTCTGGATATTGTCTAAATGCTGAAATCCAACTAAAATATTTAGAAAAAATTTCCAATTTCCAATTCTTGGTCTCAATTTAGTAGCAATGTGTTTTGATAAGCATGTTACAAATCGAAAAGTTTGTAAACAGCAGGGGCGCACCCAGCTTTTTTTCTGAGGAGGGGAACTATTCTTATGATTATATATATATATATATATATATATAT
>CABFPE010000317.1:29871-59823 GCA_900660155.1 Hofstenia miamia
TGTGATTTTTCAACTGTAAACATCAGTTCTTCTAGACAGTTGTGTAGAAAACCATTAAATTCATCAATATCATTTGGATTTTCAAAGACAGTGAAAATATCATCTACATAATGGTAATATAAACTTGGTTTTATTGGCAATGATTCTATCTTTGTCTCTAACATATCCATTGCAAAACAAGCCATACTAGGTCCTAAGGGTGAGCCCATTGCATTCCATCTTTTTGCTCAGAAATTTCCTCATTGAAAATAAACTTTACATTTAAGCATGCTATTTTTAGCAATTGATTTAAGGTTTCATGAGAAAATGATAATTCTTCTTGTGGAATAAGTTTTAGTATATGGTCGATTGTTTTATTGACTGGGATGTTTGTAAACAATAATTTTACAAAAAACTTGCCATGAATTTTTCATTTTCTTTATTTTTGTCAAAATATTTACCAATTTTGTTTAAAAAATCGAATGTGTCTTCTATTATGTATTTTGATGGAATATACTTCTTCAATAATGAGTCAAGCATCGATAAAATTGGTCAAAACGAAGGGTCCTCTTTGTTCTTGTGGATCTTNNATTTCTTTAGTATTTTATAAGCCTAAACCCTAACCCCAAAAGCTTATTTCTTTATTATTTTTTAAACCTAAACCCTAACCCAAAAGCTTATTTCTTTAGTATTTTATAAGCTTAAACCCTAACCCAAGTCCGCTATAATCCTATTCTCACTAACCGCAATTTTATTTTAGTTTCCATAGAGATTTTCAATTGATAATTTGTTAAATTTAAGTTTCCGGTAAAAATGATTATGATATTTGAAATCAGCATAAAAAATAAGGTATAAATAGGTAAAAAATATTAATTTTTATTGAGGGTACTATTCTGCAATAATGCCAGAAAGTTTTCTAGCACACCAACCAGAAATATAATAAATTATTGGTTTTTCTTAATCATCTAAATCAGAAACGTCTATGTACTGAATTTCCTGAATAAACCAATTGGCATCATTGTCCACATCATTTGTTACTGGATTAGCGATATTTTTTTACAGTATTTCTTGAAAATAGTGAAGCTTTCAATAACGCAATCACTCTTATTTTTTTTTCACTTTGCACAATCCGCAAGGATGATACAAAAAAAATGTAACTCAAATGATAAATCATTTGAAACAAGAATGCCACATCTGGAGCAAAGAATATCACCATTATTGCCTTTTAATATGACTAAAGAATCATTAACGTACATTTTTAGCACAGACATTAATCGCGGATTTTCATCGATGAATTCAATCAAATCACTCAAAGATAAGAGTTTATCACTAACGTTACATTTCTGAATTCTATCGTCTAAACGCTGCTTTTCTTTTGCAAAAAGAAACCGAAGGTACACAATCACTATGGCGAGTTGTGCGCAAAGTTGTAGGTGTGCACGCTACTTTATACAATAGCAAATACCAAGGTGATTTAAACGTGCAACAGATTGCAATGTGGTTTTGTAAACACGCCACCTTACGGCAAAAATCTAAACCATTGTGAACGCTGTTATTGAATTCTAATGCGAATTTAAATTGGGCCCTATTTTGATAAAGCGATGGGGTTATGGTCACTATCAGCCAAAAGCATCGAAACAAAAAAAAATTATATTATTTAAAATTATAGTTTACTTATTTTAATAGTAATTTATAAAATATATATTTGCCATTTTTAATAAAAATAGGAAATATTTGTTAGATAATTATTTTAATAAGCATTGAGACGACAATTAAGCCTTAACTTTCAAGCTTCTTGGAATTTTAATTTATTATATAGAAAATCAGTACAAGTTAATTATTGAACATATGATTTTAATCTTAGGACCTTAAACTAATGATGCCAAAATGGAAATAATGACAAATTTATCGAGTAGAATTTCTTTTATTTCATCGATTGACAATCTGGATGAATGAATTTCTTGAGATAGTTCGTTTCTTGAATTCCAACAATAANGGATCTTATCCCTTATCTTACCCCCAATATCTATTGAAATGTTAAATGTCGTTATTGATATAATTAAGACAGCTTATCATAAACTCAAACTGAAAAAGTTGACAATATTAATTAAAACATATATTAAAAACACAATGAAAACATACAAAACTAACTAACCCTAACCCTAACCCTAACCCTAACCCAAACCCTAACCCTAACAATAGAAAATGAATTGACATTTAACCGAACAATTATTCACGTCAACTGATATTGGGGGTAAGATAAGGGATAAGATCCTTTTGTTCTTCTAAAGTATTCAATAGATTAATCGATTTCCATGTATTGTAATAATTGCAACATCAATTAAATATTGCTTACCCCTGCAGATAGAGTAGAAGCAATGCTTAATATATATGTACTATGTTATCATATCAGCATACATTTCAAGAGGAATGGAAGCATCTGTGCTCTGTTGAGGGGGGAACGTTCTCCCAGTTCCCCCCCCCCTTCTGGGTGCGCCTCTGGTAAACAGTCAACTCATAATTTCAAAAATACCTTTAATGTCTGGCAAAAAAGAAAGTAGTGCAACTGTCCATCTTTTGAAAATCATACGAGATTGAATCCTGATTTCAATCATATTCTTCAATTGTACAAAATGTTCGAATTCTCTGTGGATTGCTCACAAACTCAACAAACAGTTATTTGCCTTAACATCTTTCAAAAGACTCGAGTTCAGCTTGCTGCTGCTGTTTTTGCAGTTTACACTTTAACTAGACTGCAATCATTTCAAATTATTGGAAATTTTTCACAATTCAAGCTCTGAACAAATGCTAAAATAAACGTGACTCGTATTCAGACGTTTATTTGGCCAGAAAATGATTGGAAACTTAGTTATCTAAACTATTTTGTGAATTGGTTATATTAATGATCTTCATTATCAGAAGATGGAGGAGGCTTGACTGATGAAACTTAATAAACTGTACTTTTTGACTGAATGTTTGATTGAAGCATTTTTGGACCTGCTACGATTTCATGGGTTATAATTTTTGTGAACTGCTAAAATATAACCAGATGCATTAAAATCACGATTATATATATATATATCTGCAGGCAGGTGCCGGAAACTACTATGTATCTTGGAAACAAAGATGGAAGTTATTACTCTGTTGTGTTTTTCCAAAATTGATTTAAATGAAGAGTCGAAAAATATATTAGCAGATTCCTTTAATGAGAAAGTCGATTTTCTTTCCATGGATAGATAGTTTTTGCAGTAACTACGAACATGTGGAACAATTTGAAGATTTGAACTTATGTATGTGTTTGTCAGGCTACATTGCGATTCTCTTCCGATTGACAATTGTGTTTATGTCATGCTTTATGTCATTCAGCAAGATTAACTTTTGAAACTGTAATTCCTGCTACAAATCTTATTGAATCATTTAATTGAATTGGTTAATATCCATCAGATTAATTATGTGCACCAACAAAATTTATTTGTTTAACAAAATGAAAAAATTTGAATTCTTTAATGTATCTTTGTTATCATTATTCTACATTTAAAGAAATTGAGCATCGTGTTTCTCCTCATTCTATCATGTAACCATTTGATTCCTCCAAGAATCACCTCAACATATTTAAATGTTTATGCAGGAAACTTGTAAATTTATTTTAAAAATTTTGTAACTAAAAAAATGATGCTATGTTGTTTGATGAAAATAACAATGACCTCTTTTAGAGCATCTTTGACTATGTTCTTTCCAATGGAATAAGTGTTATAGAAATTTATCCCTGTATACTCGGTTGCTTCGCTACAGTGAATAAAAACAATTCAATAAAGCGTCAATTTACTTGCTAGATGGCGCAAGCCATAATAGCATCCTCGTNTTGGACTTTATTATGTTTCGCCAAGATTTTCATCCATTAATGTTCGTGAGAACGTTCTTAGTGAACCTAAATCATTGCAAGTTATTGGTAATTTTGGTTCTTCTAACGTATTCAATAGATTAATCGATTTCCATTCATATTGTAATAATTGCAACATCAATTAAATATTACTTACCCCTGTAGATAGAGTAGAAGCAATGCTTAATATATATGTACTATGTTATCATATCAGCATACATTTCAAGAGGAATGGAAGCATCTGTGCTCTGTTGAAGGGGGAACGTTCTCCCAGTTCCCCCCCCCCTTCTGGGTGCGCCTCTGGTAAACAGTCAACTCATAATTTCAAAAATACCTTTAATGTCTGGCAAAAAAGAAAGTAGTGCAACTGTCCATCTTTTGAAAATCATACGAGATTGAATCCTGATTTCAATCATATTCTTCAATTGTACAAAATGTTCGAATTCTCTGTGGATTGCTCACAAACTCAACAAACAGTTATTTGCCTTAACATCTTTCAAAAGACTCGAGTTCAGCTTGCTGCTGCTGTTTTTGCAGTTTACACTTTAACTAGACTGCAATCATTTCAAATTATTGGAAATTTTTCACAATTCAAGCTCTGAACAAATGCTAAAATAAACGTGACTCGTATTCAGACGTTTATTTGGCCAGAAAATGATTGGAAACTTAGTTATCTAAACTATTTTGTGAATTGGTTATATTAATGATCTTCATTATCAGAAGATGGAGGAGGCTTGACTGATGAAACTTAATAAACTGTACTTTTTGACTGAATGTTTGATTGAAGCATTTTTGGACCTGCTACGATTTCATGGGTTATAATTTTTGTGAACTGCTAAAATATAACCAGATGCATTAAAATCACGATTATATATATATATATATCTGCAGGCAGGTGCCGGAAACTACTATGTATCTTGGAAACAAAGATGGAAGTTATTACTCTGTTGTGTTTTTCCAAAATTGATTTAAATGAAGAGTCGAAAAATATATTAGCAGATTCCTTTAATGAGAAAGTCGATTTTCTTTCCATGGATAGATAGTTTTTGCAGTAACTACGAACATGTGGAACAATTTGAAGATTTGAACTTATGTATGTGTTTGTCAGGCTACATTGCGATTCTCTTCCGATTGACAATTGTGTTTATGTCATGCTTTATGTCATTCAGCAAGATTAACTTTTGAAACTGTAATTCCTGCTACAAATCTTATTGAATCATTTAATTGAATTGGTTAATATCCATCAGATTAATTATGTGCACCAACAAAATTTATTTGTTTAACAAAATGAAAAAATTTGAATTCTTTAATGTATCTTTGTTATCATTATTCTACATTTAAAGAAATTGAGCATCGTGTTTCTCCTCATTCTATCATGTAACCATTTGATTCCTCCAAGAATCACCTCAACATATTTAAATGTTTATGCAGGAAACTTGTAAATTTATTTTAAAAATTTTGTAACTAAAAAAATGATGCTATGTTGTTTGATGAAAATAACAATGACCTCTTTTAGAGCATCTTTGACTATGTTCTTTCCAATGGAATAAGTGTTATAGAAATTTATCCCTGTATACTCGGTTGCTTCGCTACAGTGAATAAAAACAATTCAATAAAGCGTCAATTTACTTGCTAGATGGCGCAAGCCATAATAGCATCCTCGTATTTTTCTGAATACTGTTTTACCCAAAATTATAGCGACGGTAAAGGTACGGTATTTCCGAAAATAATTATCGCTGGTAACGGTATACCGCCGAAGCCTAGAAAATACATTTTCAATGATAATACAAATTTAGAATTTTCGTTTTGAAAGAACTTTGTTATTATGTGCTATTGTACTGCACCCTCAATACTTGTAAATTCCACCTACTCTCAATTTAGTTTTCCGTGCATTTGACAAAGACAACGATTCTTTTATTAATAAGGAAGAATGGCTTAAAGGGATGTCTGTTTTTCTTAAAGGGACGCTTGAAGAACAAGCTAGCTGTAAGTTTTCTTTTAAAGTTTTAATCTTGAATGCAATAATTTATATACTACGGCTCTAAGTAATTTGGGTTGATTTGATGTAATGTATACAGTGATTTCTTAAAGTTAACAAAATTTCGATTTTATTTATTGAATATGTTTATTTTTCATTTCACCTTCTACCCAATTTTTTTAAAACCACAGCATTCTGTGAGATGGTATTTTTGCGCACACTCGCTTCCAGTTATTGTCCATCTAATCTGTATAAGCCGCCTCTAGTTTTTGAGAAAAAATGTCTTCATTGTTGTGAGGCGGCTCATACTTCAGAAATATAATGATTACATTTGAGATCATTGTTAATAATAACTTTGAGTAGCTTTATTAAAGAAACAGTAGTAATCATTTATTGATAGTATTTACATTCAATTTGAAGCCGTATTTCTCACTGAAATCCTGCATATTTCCAATTCAAAAGATGTTGAGTCAACTCTGCTGAGAAATTTTAAGGTGTTATATCATCCACATGCTTTACCATAAAGGCAGGCTTTGCTTTCAAATCTGAAAGATGCAATCAGAAAGATTATCCAAGTCAAGTCGAATCTTTAAAAAAAGAAGGATGCACTGGAAAGAGAAATCTGCAGCTTTTATACAAATGTTTAAGAATAAGATGCCGTAAGATGGGGTGACTTTGGCTGTTTCCGGGAAAATTGTAAAAAGATGTTTTTCAACTAAAAAACGAATAACTCATGAACTCCAACTCTTTAATCATGTATTTTTGAACATGCTGAATCATATTGCAAATTATTTTTACGATAGTGCATTTTCAAAGGATTTGAAAGTACTGTTTGTAAGTGCAATATTTGGTACTGTTCTAACTTTGACTGTCTAACATATGGTCCAATTATAAAAACATAATAGCTTGTCAAAAGAGTTGCTAAATACCAACTAACATAATATGATGAGAATTTACGCCATTATTAAAGTAAATCAAATGCAAATGATGTGGCCAGTATGTCCCCTTCAATTTTGACAAAATTGTGGTACCTTTTGCCACCAACGAACACGATTATGTTGGAAGTCAGCCACTGGATTGTTATAAACTATCTTTGTGGAAAGAGGAAACAAAATTCGTGGGACAAAATACGATATCAGGATTGGCTCGTGTAATTCGTATCATGTTCAATGACGTAATTTAGTTCAATTTCAAAACAATTATTAATTTCTGCCGCGAAGGAGGGACCTGTTGCTATTTATCTATATTGTTCTTGTTTTATACAAAAACACGTAATAGTGCCCTTTTATGCGCTATTGGCAGTAAATTCTTTTTGTTTAGTTAAAGTTGGTTGCTTTCTCGTTATTATTGTTCATCAATTAGACTTTTTTATCTTCTAAATTTAGGTCCTCTCTCTACTCCTTAATCTGGTCCTTTTTTGTTCCTCGCTTCAATTTTGATAATCCGCGTTCTTTTCTTATATATTGCAAATATTCCTCCTGGTCTTATTTATATTTATAGTTTTGTTAAGGTACTTTATTTTTAAATTTCATTTCTTTTAACCGCCGTAGAGATGAATAAAGTTTTGTTCTGTTGTATCTAATGATACGGAAAGGAAAGCGGTTCAGCTTTGTGCACCTCACCGCAGGTCTTGTGCAAGGAGGAAGAAGTTGAGTTACCGAGAGTGTTTTTGTGAATATCTTACGATGATTAAAATGTTTTGCTTCGGCAGTTTCCACCGTCTATACTCTCTGCTACATGCAATTACTACCGATTGTTTATTCTCAATTATTATTTCTCATTGTGATTTTTTGCTGTATGCGTAGTTGTCAAATTCGCTCTAAATTATCGTGTTTTACTAACTGGATTTTTCTTGCCTGCTTCCATGCAGATGTTGGCACATTATGTTGCGATAAAATGGTTTATGCTATTCTTATGCTTCTCCTGATGATTCTAGAATATGTTTCAGGTAAGACTGAAATACATCTAGTTCTGGTAATAACGGAATCAGGCCGAACAGGTAATGTTTATTTCAGGTTGCCTTCGTGAAGAAGCCTTCTCAATTCCCAAACAGATCCTCCACATTGTCACACTATTGCTATAGATCAGTGCTACTCAAACGCCGGTACGTGAGCACTTGGCAGCCAGTACGCGGTCAATTAGAAGAAATTGTAAATTGAGTAATTTGTTTTATGTTGATCAGAGAGTCTATACAATAATTTTTGGGCAACGATAATGTTCAATCTGCTTTCCCAACAATAGACTGTTTGGTGGGCCTATAGGCTGTTTGGTTTGGCTACTACGACGACTTACCAGTTACATCACAAAGAAACGTTATTTTTTATTTGTTATCTATTATTTCAACAAAGTGAGTTAGCTGTTAGCCCATATTAGCCTATCATATGACGAAATTTAATTCAGTGATTTATAACTCCTCTTTCTGTCAAGTAATGAAAGTCTTTTTTTCGCAAATTGAGCGATACGCCAAGTGAAGAAAGTTGCTCAGCCGGTACACGGCATAAAAAAGTTTGAGTAGCACTCTATAGATGATGTGTACCAGAAGCTGAATGTACCTGACGTCTTTCCTCACAGAGGATAAAAATCTGAAGATACTTTGAACCGTAGTTTACTATGAATTTCAGTTTCAATTAATAGCATTTTTGCTTCTGATTGTATTTCGAGTTTTCATTTTCAAAATGTTTTGCCGTACAACTGCTTACTATGCAAACAACGAGTGAAGAAATTAAACAATCTAGGCCTATATTTTGAGGAAAGTGCAAGCAAATTTAGAATAATGTATACCTTAACTCAAAGATTCTCCGCCCATCACTAATTATTGTCCTTAACTAACAATTTACAAAAACAGAGGAGTTTTGAATTTTTCATAGTGTAATATCCTCTACCAGGCATTATCACTGTTTATCTACTGTTACTTTATCTAGTAAGCATTATTATTGTTTATCTGCTGTTACTTTTTAATGTTAGCTGTGTTATTGCGGGTAAGGATTTACTTATTTAACATGGAATTGACTGCTCATTTTTTAGGTGACAAGCCATGCGGTAACCTCCATAATGATCTCCTAGTGGGCATCTGCCGGAAGCAGATCTCCACATCCAGTTTCACCATTCCATCCAATGCTTGAGTGCCACTTCTCAGCTCAATCAAGATAGCTTATGTGTGCCCTACATTAGCTCGGTGCTTACTCAAGACATGACACAACTCGACTTAGACTCTATTGTGTGAAAGTTATATCTATTTGCAACCTGAACTGTTACTAGTTGTTCATTAAATATTACATGTAGCCATTACCGAAATATATTGGCTTATTTAAATATAATTTGTTCGAACAACTTCCTAACCTACATTTATAATTTACTACATGTACGGTCACTTTATCGGTCAATTATAGGTCATTAATTTAGATCTAAAACAATATTAAGATAATTCCTAGGGTTCGGTAATCCAACCATTTGCTGACAATTAATTATCTAATACATGTAGAAGTGAAATGCTAGTCGGCTAATCGAGAGAAAACCCCTACACCTAACCTATGTGCACTTTCGTGATCTGGCACAGAGACCCTAGAATCGTTCCCTGTGATGTATCCAGACCACTACTAATCTATTTATAGTAATTCCAAAAGAAGTACCTGTCGATTCAAATTTAAACTTTCTGCCAAGATGGCGGCTAAAAATAATGTAAGCGTCGTTTAGTCAAAAGTATTTTTATCGACAGACACAATTATCTCTTTTTTGACACATGTTATTTTCTTGGTTGCATTTTACAAATTAATCTGAAATAATAGCAATTGATTTAATTACAATTCTTTTAATCAACTTCTTTTCGATCTTAGTCTCTTCCTGCGACGTTTGCAGCTTATTTCTGATTATATTTGGATGATGCTACATGCTCTCCTCAGCTTGCGTTATTTTTAGCACAGCTCGTTCTCCATGCACCAGAGTGTCCGCCTTTCGAATTATCATTTCCGCCTGCTGGTCGGCCCACGTTGCTTTCTCGAATTCAGTTTGCTTTGTCATCTTTAGAACTGCCTCTCTCTTTGTTGTTACGACGTTTGCGTATTTCAGGAAACGTGTTTCTCGGATGTCTTCTGCATTGGTGTCTCTTAATTTGTTCATTTTCTGTGAAAAGATCTCGTAGTATTTATGGTATAACTGTATGCCTTTAATGCTGATCATGAGTGTCATTTATGCATTGGCTCAGCTCGTTTGTGTTAAATCCTCTCTTATTTGATTGTAGGGATAGAAAAACATAAAGACTTTCCGTAGGCTTCGAGTATTTGCTACATCCTTGTAGAAGAAACTGATGTTATCTCTTACTTCCTTTTCTGTTATAGTATTGGGATCGTTCTTATTGATCCGCATCATTGTAACGATTTCAACCCGCTTCGTGACATCATAGTAGCGGTATTTCTTCTCCCATATGTCTGTCCATACTATGTCATTTACTCCGGAGAATAACATTATGGCTCTTGGGTTTCGTTCCTCAATTTCTTTTCTGAGATCTTGTAGTTGCACGTTTATGGGTTTGCCATGTGTATAGAGTTGGTCTGGTGTTATTGTGCCTTCGATGTAGACCCTTTCTCTGTTATCGTTGTGCAACATTATTTCTTTTGTCTTTTTGTAGTCGTCCCGTTCTATCATGGCTTTTGGTTTTCTCTCGGTATTTACGTATGATTTATACTAGTGGAGGAAAGTCTTCGCAACCTTAGCTTCCTTCAGTAGTCTCCATCGTGGGAGGACCAATGGTATCGCGACAGTTTCTGGCGGTGTGCAGATTAAGATTTTTGTTTCAATTTCTCTTTCTTTATGTTGATACGAGCCTTCTGTTGTTGATGCTGTGGCTAAGCCTATTGTAGCGGGGTAATTCATCTTGGCTTCGGAAATTGTATCCCAGAACGCTTGTGACAATCCCCTTCGGCTTAGTTTTAATCGTAATTCTTCTTTAATTTCCACTCTTGATGTGATGCATTCAACGTCTATAGCCAATTGATTATATGGTCTCAGTAACTCTTCCAGTACTGTTCGTGTGAATGTTTCGGTGAACATAAGTTTCATCGTCGCCACTGTTTGTTGTTCCCTGATGCTCTGGAAGTTTCTTTCTTTTAAAATCTGTTGATTCTTTTGTAATTTTAATTTGACCAGGAAACGCTCGTCGTCTGTATCTATCCATTCTATTGTCTTGGCTCCCCATTTCTCGATATTTATTCTATCAATTGTTTGTTGCATCTTGGGGGATAGTAGTAATCTAGATGAAGTTAGTAATTGTTCCTCTTCTAGCATTTCTGCTTGGGACTTCGTTACCATTTCGTAGACTTCTACTTCCTTTTAGTAACCAATTCTTTGTCTGTGTATTTATCGGGGCTATTGCTATTTCGTATTTCTTCGCTTTTGTTAGTCTGTGACGGGTGTGTTGCGAAATCGGGAGTTTTATTTCCACGTCTTCCGTTGTGAATATTGTTAATATCCACGCCGTTGTTCTGTATCGTATCTCTGGTGAGTTCTTTTCTTCAAATAATAATTGTTTGAAGTCCTTTTTCGTGTTTAGTTCGTATGCTCTATTTACTTCCGCCAGGGCCATTTCTATTGATTTGTGGAATTTCCGTGACGGTGAATTGATCTTTATTTGCGGCCAACCTTCTTCTACCTTTTGTTGCAGCTTCATGTTTTTCCAGATCGTTTGGATTTGTTGTAAATGATCTTGTCTTTGCGTCAGGCTGCACTTTATAAATAATGTGTAGGCTTTTTCTATTCCTTCTGTTTCTGTTGTCAATTCTATCGTTTTTGTCTGCCTATAGAGATCGATCGTGATGCATTGGTCTACCATGATTCTATAGATCTGTGCCCAATAATCTATTTGCAGATCGAATCGTATTGGTTCTGGAATTGTCGTGGTTTTTGATGTCCTTTCCCATGGGAAAATGTTTTCGCCTAACCGGCATGCATCTTCTAAGTGCTGGGGAATGTCTTCTTGTGTTGTTATTGTTATGATTATGATTCTAATATTCTGCACTTTTGCCATTCTTGTTGTATCATCCACTTTCTTTTCTAGATTCTTTGTGTATTCTTTTTGTTTTAATATATGTATGATCGTGAGATTCTCTGCATCGATGTTTATTTCAGGTATTTCGGCGATTTTATCTTTGTAGGCCATTATCGCTTGTGTTGTATCCAGTGTGAACGCATCATCAAATACGACGTGAACCGTACTGCGCATATATGGCCTCTCCATTGTTTCATTCATTTCTCCTGGATAACTAATGATGACATTTACTTTCGGTCTATTGTTGGCGTCAAGCACAATTGGTAAGTATTTTCCTTCGACTCTCGCGACTTTTCATATATGAGCTTTCGTTTCTGGGGATAGTTTTGTAAATGCATTGTAGCGCATCTTTGAGGTTCCCATGAAGTAAGGATGTAAAGTTTCCCCATCAATTTTCGACATTCGTTTTTCTCTCTCTTTCAATCTAACCATTCTCTCTGACGTTGTTTCTGAGGAGGCGTGTAGCTGAGTCATCCTTAATGGTATTTTACTGGTGCTTGGTTCACAGTCCGAGGGCTGTGAATCGGTGCTGATGTTTTCTACTGCTTCGCCCTTGAATCGGCTCACAGTTACTCCAATCGGCACTTGACCAGCTGTGGTTCCGGATGAGATGACGTCAGCCTTGAATCGCTTTCGTATCTCCATGGTTCTTCCACCACTTACACCTTCCCCTGGAACTCCATGTGTCTCACTGCCCTTGAATCGGCATTGTGGACTGTGGGAAGGAAAGTTGTGCTGCGCACCAGTTTTCTGCATGCCCTTGAATCAGCGGTGCAGATCCCTGGTGGGAAAGGCTTTTTTTCCGTTTGTCTCTCTGCCCTTGAATCGGCCTTGAGGACAACTAGGACGCCGTCTCACTCTATGTCATCTATTCATCAGCTCTACATTCTTGTCCCTTCTGCCTTTGATTTGACTTCTGGTTTGAGAACTTCTTCATATCCTCCTCATTCTGTTTGTTGTTGAGAGTCCCTCTGTCTGCTGGGCTCTGCGCACTCTCTTCTNAGCCTTGAATCGCTTTCGTATCTCCATGGTTCTTCCACCACTTACACCTTCCCCTGGAACTCCTTGTGTCTCACCGCCCTTGAATCGGCGTCGTGGACTTTGGGAGGGAAAGTTGTGCTGCGCATCAGTTTTCTGTGTGCCCTTGAATCGGCAGTGCAGATCTCTGGTGGGAGAGGCTTTTTGTCCATTGGTCTCTCTGCCATTGAATCGGCCTTGAGGACTACTAAGACGCCTTCTCACTCTACGTCATCTATTCATCGGTTCTTCGTTCTCGTCCCTTCTGCCCTCGATTCGACGTCCCGCTTGAGAACTTCTTCACACTCTCCTTCTCCTGTTTGTTGTTGAGAGCTCCTCCGTTTGTTGTGTTCTGCGCACTCTCTTTTTCATCAGTGGGTGCATCATTTCCTTCTAATTTCCTAAATGCAGTTAGTAAATTTATATCCCATGTTTCAGGGTCATATATAGGTTTATTCCTTGCTGTCCTCTGGGGCAGCACTCTTTGACTTGGATCATCGTTTCCGATTTCTGCTGTGTACTCGTCATTGAATTCTTCTTCATGTACGCTATCTAAATCATACATATCGTATATAGTTTCATTGCCATTAATTCGGCATATTTTGAATTCGGTGTTATCATCTATCTTCGTTTCCTTGATATCTGCTGTTGCTCTCTTCAGGTTTTGAAAATGTAATAGTCTGTTGTTGTCTAGCATGTATTCATTGTTCGGTAGTGTTTGTGTTATTGTGTGGGGGGCGGACCATACTGTTTTCAACTTCCGGACTTGGTTTGTGTCTATGAGTTTAATCAGTGTGAACGCACATACTTTATCGCCTACCTTGTGTGCGTGACCATAGATTTTTTTATTATAATTATGTTGCTGTCTCACTGCCGACTTTTTTATATTGTGACACATCGTTTCGTGAATTCCTGTGATCTGGTTTCTTAATTGTTGTATGTATGCGTCGTCCAATTTCCCGCTGTAGGTGGTATACTGCATCGAGAGCGGGGTTGCTGCCTCCCTTCCGAACATAGCTTTGAATGGTGATACTCCAGTCGTTGCATGTACTGAGGTATTGTAATAGTATTCAATCATTTCAATAACCTCTCTCCATCTGTTTCCTCCTATTTGTGTTGTTGCTACTCTGATTAGCTTAATTAATGTTTAATTGAGTCGTTCCACTGCTCCGTTGGCCTGTGGATGATAGGTGGTTGTACGTTTGCTTGCGATTTCTAAGAGCTTCGCCATCTCTTGGAAAAGTCCACTTTCGAATTGAGGCCCTTTATCTGTTATGATCGTTTCCATCGGTCCCAATCTCAGTATCCTTTCTTTTAAGACTAGCTCGGCTGTGGTTTCCGCATTGGGACCATTCTTGCATATTTGGTAAAGTTGTCGACCATTACTAGTAGGTACTGATAACCTTTGGCGTCCTTTGATAGCATCTCCAAGTCTATATGGACTATTTCATTGGGTTGAGTTGCGATAATTTTTTCTAGCAGTGCTCGCTGTGTCGGAAAGTGCTGTTTGTTATTGAGGAGGCATGTCGTGCACTTGTTGATAATATCTTCCACAACTTTCCTGACGGCTGTCGTTATGAATCGTGCGTTAAACGTATTCTCTGTCTGTGTTATTCCTAGGTGACCTTTCTCGTGTATCTTCCATATCAGTTCCCTCTTGAAGTATTTGGGTATCGCAATTTGGTTGTTTCCAGCTTCGACGTATAAAAGTTCGTTCCTGTTGATCTTCCACTTGTAACGTTCATAATATCCTGCCATTATTTTAGATAGTGTAGTTCGAGGCTCTCTAATTTTCTTTAAGATCTCACCTAGGATTACATCGTCTTTCTGTTTATCCACTATCTCTTGTTCCGTTATCTCCTCTCTTATGAGTATCGGTAGTACTGCTTGACCTTTTTTGTCCACGTTTATCTCTGGTAAGTCCTCGGTGTGTGGCAGAAACTGAAATTGCTTCTTTTCTCCCTCTGTTTTCACTGCGTCTCTTTCGTATTCTGGGAGTGATGGCCAGAAATCCGCGTTGTTGTGTAATGTGCCTTTCCTGTGTTCGATCGTAAATGTGAATTCATTTAGGTATTCAATCCACCAGGATACTATTCCGGACTTATCTCCTGAGAACTTCTTCAGCCAGGCCAATCCACTGTTGTCTCTTCGTACTCTGAATTCCCTTCCTATGAAAAAGTGTCGAAACTTCTTGATGCTCTCAATCAGTGCAAGCATTTCTACCTTGGTAGAGCCATAGTTCTCTTTGCTTGCCCTCAGCTTGTGACTGAAGAACTGAATGGGTACTTCTTTTCTGTTTCTCATTTGTCCCAATGTTGCTCCAATTGCTACCTTACTTGCGTCGCAATCTAGTATGAATTTCTCGTTGTAATCTGGTGTGTTGAGGGAAGGTAATTTCGCGAGTTCCTCTTTGATGTTGTCAAGTTCTTCTTGCTCTTGCCAGGTCCATACAAATGGTACTGACTTTCTCATCAACCGGGTCATCTTCGCCGTTTTTCCAGCTATATTTGGAATAAAGGTTCCATAGTAATTGAAAATCCCATAATTCTCTGTATATCTTTTTTGTTGTTTGGTTTTTCTATCTTTCGGATCATCTCTCTGGCGTTGTCCTTCATGCATATTCTTCCTTTCTCTATCGTTCTTCCAAGGAACACTATTTTCTCTTTCAGGATATTGCACTTATTCCCATTGATCCAGAGTCCCGCGTTTTCTAGAATCATTAATGTCCTCTCCAATTTTTCCAGATGTTCTTGGACTGTATCACTTGTGACTATGATGTCATCTATATAGGCGTCGACTCCCTCTTCCATTCTGTGTGTCTTATTTTTCAATACCTTCGTTATATACCTCTGAAACGTCGCCGGTGCATTACAGAGTCCGAACGCCATATATATCCACTCGTACAGCCCGTATGGGGTTATGAATGCTGTCTTCTCGATGTCATCTTCCTCCATCTTCACTTGCCAATAGGCTTTGCATAAATCCAAGGTTGTAAAATATTTATGTTTACTGGCTTCGTAGAGCATGTCCCCTATCCGCGGCAGGGGGTACGAATCCTTCTTTGTCACCTCATTTAATTTATGAAAGTCGATACATAAACGGTACTTATTTCCCTGCTTTACGAACACGGTTGGTGCTGTGTATGGGCTCTCGCTTGACTGAATGATCTTATTGTCGATTAGCTCTTCTAGTATCCAATTGTATTCTTCTTTCAGCTGCTCAGGCACCCTTCTGACTGGTAGTTTGATCGGTTTGTCTGTTGTCGTTACGATTTTGTGCTTTTCGCCTACTGCCTGACCAACACTTATCTCTCCGTAGTTGAATATACGTTTATGTTTCTCTAGGAGTGTCCTTAGTTGCATGATGTCTTGTTCTTCCAGATGTTGATAATCCTCATCATTTATTTCAGGTATCCTGTGTGTGTCTTCCTCTTCTGCTTTCATCCCAACGCCCTTGAGTCGGCTTTTGGGAGTACTCGCGATTTCGATGGTGTTCGTCCACTCACCCTCAAGTCGGCCATGTGGAGTACTGTCTGCTTTCCTTTGCAAGTCCTTGAATCGACCATGCAAATTACTCGCTCCATCATCATCTTCCATTGCCTTCCAGATGAGTCTAATATTAGTTTTAATGTATTTTCCGTATATTCTTATCTGAGATCTTTTCAGATTCACGTTCCGGTTCGTAGCGTTGAGAATTGGTATCCTTCCTTTTCCGTGTTTTATCGCACAGACACTAGACGGCATTGAAACTCGTTTGGTATTGATGCCTTTGTTGTCGTATAACATTATATCAGCTGTTATAGTGTCTTCCATTTCAATTGTGTGCATTTTCCACTGGTGTGGCTGTAGATGGATGTCTTCTTGCAATTGAAATGTAACTGTTCTCTGCTTCTCCTGTTCCTCCTTGATTTCCATCTCCTCTTCTTTTACTTTTATCGTTTTGTTTGTGTAGTTGATGACACAACCATTCTTTATCAGAAAATCGTTTCCTAATATAACTTCATATGGTAATGAATTATTGTGTGTGTCCACTACTACTAGAGGTTGTTTGAACGTTGTGTTCGCGATTCTCATTTGTGAAACGTTTATCATTCCTTTTGTGTCGATGTAATCCCCTGAAGTGTTAATTTCTTGTTACAATTCTTCATGTCTTCTCGTTGGAATCCCAGCTTCGTAGCGCATTCATCAGTAATTATAGATGTTGCTGCTCCGGTATCAATTGTCGCTTTTGTCATCACTCCATTAATGGCTATTGTTATCGTATTCATCATGTCAAGGTTCGTTAGGATCATTATCACTGCACGGTTGTTATGNCTTATCTGAGATCTTTTCAGATTCACGTTCCGGTTCGTAGCGTTGAGAATTGGTATCCTTCCTTTTCCGTGTTTTATCGCACAGACACTAGACGGCATTGAAACTCGTTTGGTATTGATTCCTTTGTTGTTGTATAGCATTATATTGGCTGTTATATTGTCTTCTATCTCGATTGTGTGCATTTTCCACTGATGCGGCTGTAGATGGATGTCTTCTTGCAATTGAAATGTAACTGTTCTCTGCTTTTCCTGTTCCTCCTTGATTTCCATCTCCTCCTCCTTCACTTTTATCGTTCCGTTCGCATAGTTAATGACACAACCATTCTTTGGCAGAAAATCGTTTCCCAATATAACTTCATATGGTAATGCGTTGTTGTGTGTGTCTACTACTACTAGAGGTTGTTTGAACGTTGTGTTCGCGATTCTCATTTGTGAAACGTTTATCATTCCTTTTGTGTCGATGTAATCCCCTGAAGTGTTAATTTCTTGTTACAATTCTTCATGTCTTCTCGTTGGAATCCCAGCTTTGTAGCTCATTCATCAGTAATTATAGATGTTGCTGCTCTGGTAATAATTGTCACTTTTGTCATCACTCCGTTAATGGCTATTGTTATCATATTCATCGTATCAAGGTTTGTTAGGATCATTATCACTGCACAGTTGTCATGAGTCGGTGCTCTACTTAGTTTTCTGACTCCTCGTCGGTTGGTGATGCTTCATCAATTTCGTCTTCCGTCTGTAATACGTCCTCTTCATCGTAGTAGGCCTCCTTGTCCCCAATGACGTTTATTTGTTTTGGGCAATCTGGTTTTTTGTGTCCTTTTTGTCCACAACCATAGCATTTAACATCTTTCTCTTTTACTTTCCTCGTCTTACCATCTCTTCCCTTTACTTGTATTATTTTTTCTTGTTTTACTTCGGGATAGGTTTTATTGGGGATGCGCGGCTTGAGATTGCTTCTCCATGTTGGTGCATCTCTGTGCCATGCTGCTTTCTCGTATATTCGAGCATTGTTTTCAATAGTGGCTTGTATATCGACAGCTTTCCTGATCATTCTTTCTAACTTGTCGTCGACGTCGCATTTAATTTCAAACTGAGTTTTTATGCTTTCAGGCATCCCCTTACAGATGTGCGAGAACAAGTCGTATTTAGAGTAACTGTTTCCTCTTGAGCTAAGCATCAGTAGACGCTCGACTTGTTGCATGTAATTCCGGATGTCGTCGGTTTTTTTCATTTTCGTAGCATTCAAAATGATTCGGTACTGATTTTTGAAGCTCTCATTCTCATAGTAATTGATGAAGTCTCCAATTAGTAGTTGATAATCTCTCTTTGTCTCTGCGTCCAATAGCAAGTAGTGTTGGGATGCTGCTCCAGTTGGATATAATGGGAGTCTCGCCGCTGCTGCCTGATGGCTCACTTTCCGTTCCGCCATTGTTAATTCGAACATCTCCAGCCATTCGGCAAATGTAGGATTGTAGCCATCTACTTTCCCGTTGAATTTGGGTAGTGTCGCTTTACACGGTATTGTGTCGTTGGCTGTTAGTTGCGGCAAAATCGAGTTCTCATATTTCGGCTTTTTGTGATTTGTTTGCATATCCTCCTCTTGCAGTTGCGTGGTCACTGCTTTCGTAATTTCGTTTATTATTTTCTGTTTTTTGAGGTCAGAATCTTTGTCTGATTCTTCAAATGTTACCTCCTTGCGGGTCGGCATGTGTGGTGCCTGTAACTCGCTCTCTTTTCTGGCATGGAATTCGATTTCATGAGATTGCATGTTGTTTCTATTTTCCTCTTCCGTTAATCGTAGCAGTCTCAATTTATCTTTGAGTTGTTCCAGTTCTCCCGCCTGTAGGTCGTTGTCCTCGATTAGTTGTCTATTGGTTCTCTCCAGTTCTTGATTTTTCTCTTGCCATCGCTGGTTTTCTTCTAGAAACCTTTTGTTGGACTCCGACAGTTGATGAGTAAGGATTTTAATTTCATTTTGAAATAACTGATTTTGTTCTTCTAACCGCATTTCCATGTTCACTCTGATTTCACTCAGTATCGATTCATTTTGACTTTCTCAGTCAGTTGTTCTACTTGTTGTCTTAGGATTTCCTCACTTTTTGGCTCTTTTTTAACATCACCATTATATCCAGTGGGTTTGTGTCTATGGGGTTTGTCTCTGGGGGGGTGAACTAAGGGATTGTAGTTCTGTGTCTGTGGCATCTGTTGCTGAATTCTCGCCGAAATATGGCGATGATCGAATTGTTCTGGGAGTTACTGCTTTCGTTGCAGTCTTTTTCGCGCTTCCTTTCTTTCCTTTTGTCATTTTTCTTCTGGTTTGTAGTGGTTTTCCCATCTTTAGGTTGCGATTCCGGGATCTCAGTGAAGTGCATCTGTTCAGTTTGGAGTATCTCTCTTTCTTCCATTGATAGTAGGTTCGTGTAACAACTCGCTGCTTTCGTACTTTCACTTAGCTTATTATCGTCTTGCGGGTGGTTGAACTGAATGTTTCTTCTGTAGGTTTGCTGTTCTTGGCTGTCACGGTCGCCATGTAATATCCTCTACCAGGCATTATCACTGTTTATCTACTGTTACTTTATAACGTTAGCTGTGTTATTGCGGGTAAGGATTTACTTGTTGTTACTGCTTGACTAGTTTCTTCTGTTAACTTATGTAATATGGAATTGACTGCTCATTTTTTAGGTGACGAAGCCATGCGGTAACCTCCATAATGATCTCCTAGTGGGCATCTGCCCGAAGCGGATCTCCACATCCAGTTTCACCATTCCATCCGATGCTTGAGTGCCACTTCTCAGCTCAATCAAGATAGCTTATGTGTNTCTACTGTTACTTTATAACGTTAGCTGTGTTATTGCGGGTAAGGATTTACTTGTTGTTACTGCTTGACTAGTTTCTTCTGTTAACTTATTTAATATGGAATTGACTGCTCATTTTTTAGGTGACGAAGCCATGCGGTAACCTCCGTAATGATCTCCTAGTGGGCATCTGCCCGAAGCGGATCTCCACATCCAGTTTCACCGTTCCATCCAATGCTTGAGTGCCCTAGAATCGTTCCCTGTGATGTATCCAGACCACTACTAAACACCGCTCGATTAGCTCGACATCGTATTAAATAATCAAACCGTTAATAAGATGAAAAATAAGAATTCTTAGTAAAATTCTTACAATGGTTTCTAATCTATTTATAGTAATTCCAAAAGAAGTACCTGTCGATTCAAATTTAAACTTCTGCCAAGATGGCGGCTAAAAATAATGTAAGCGTCGTTTAGTCAAAAGTATTTTTAACGACAGACACAATTATCTCTTTTTTGACACATGTTATTTTCTTGGTTGCATTTTACAAATTAATCTGAAATAATAGCAATTGATTTAATTACAATAATTTTAATCAACTTCTTTTCGATCTTAGTCTCTTCTTGCGACAATAGATTTCTTTATACCATGCTTCTCAATTGGCCTGATTCACCCATTTTTTGTTGAGGTTTTAATTCTAACTTTACCTAGATAAATTTGTCTAGTGATTGTCATTCTCTAGTGCTTCGTGACAAAATTGACGAACTCATAAGAATGCTATTCTGGATCATATATTATATCTGATACATATTTTTATTGCTACAACAAAGTCAACCCCAGCCATATCACAGCATAGTGTATGTCTACTCGCCTCAGATTCTAATCGTTCACATTGTGTTATTTTTCACAGAACATTTGAGCATTGCAGAAAGCAATTTGGATCACTCCTTAAAAGCTATTTGTCGCTGGTTTTTCTGTTGTATATAATCAACCTGATTTAGATACTAATGTGGATATATTCTATGATATTATTCATTATGCTCTACCTCATATTCGGGGCTTGTAACCATGAACGAAAGTGATCCTTCTTGGATGACACCTGTAATTTAATATTTAATGCAAAAAAAGAAGCATAGGAAAGACAGTTCGAGCATGCCAAATACAGTTACCGGTTTCTTACACTGAGCTCACCACATACATTTACTTTCATTATATATTAGGCATGTATGCTTAATTTATAGTTCTAAAATTGTGCCTTTTTAGGAAATATATTGCTTTGACTCTTATAGAATTCATTTGCATAGTAATTTTGGACACTATATATACAGTATATGTATTCATTCTTTAGTTTGTTTTGATGTTTACGACATTAACAGTGACAAACAAATTTCTCGCGATGAAATGTTCCACATGCTCAAGTTTTGTCTACAGAAGCAGCCAAATGAAGAAGATCCAGATGAGGGTGTGAAAGATTTAGTTGACACCGTTTTAAAGAAAATGGTATATTCTGCGTAAATATTATGTGCAATAATACTCACAAACTTCCTCTATAACCAAATTCGGTATTAGTACATTTATATTGGCTTTAATGCGCGTTTTTTTCTAAACAAAAGTATACATGTATATTGTGTGTCTCTAGTTTTTATATAACTTTTGCCTGACGATGAAGTGTTTTTTTTGTTTAATTTTACATTTCTTGTATTTTATTAGTTTCTCCGAAATAATATTTTTCTGAAAAATGTAAGTAGTAATTCATTCTAATTTTGTAGCTTCCTCGTTCCCCTGTTTGTATTGCAGGGTATAAGAAAGGATTTATCCTTTCGATTGTACGCTTATTTTGGTAAAGTTAATGAGAATACTGTCATAGGATTTTGTTAAGAATGAAACAACTGACAATCATTGGATATGCTATGTGGTCCAAATATCGTTCAAATTGTTTTGGATCTTTAACTGCAATTCACTCAGTGCTTATTTCTAGGACATCGACAAAGACAATCGTTTAAATTTTGAAGACTATCGCAAATCTGTTGTTAAGGAGCCTCTTTTGTTAGAAGTATTTGGGCCATGTCTTCCAGAAGACAAGGTAAGCTCTTCTGCTGTCCTAATTTTATATCTAACAAACACTGTGAAGTACTGTGATGCTATTATTAATTCAGTATTGCAAGAGCTCTCTTGGTTTGTCTAATTTATTTCTCTTTATTTGGCTCTGCTTACAAATGGGCTTCACAATTTTTTGTTTCCTTAACAAATGTTGAAAGTCAAATTTAGTTCATTGTTTTGCTTGTATTTCTACATGTGGGTGCATTTTTTGAAACTCATACATCTTAGTAATCTCCAATCAACCTTAAACCGATTTTCTCTTCAACATAAGGGATGTTCAAATCAATTACTCAAATATGTTTTTCAATTTCATAATGTAATTCAGGAGTTTACGTTTGTTAGACCCTGGTATTCACAGTCGGTCTAAATTTAGGATGCTACATTGTAATTAATTAATTTACATGAATTCAAGCTTCGTTTTAGCATTGAATAGGTTCGCAACGATTCTTTATCCATAAGAACTTAGCATTGTAGCACAATTTTTACACATTTCTCTGTAAGATCGATCAAAAAATATATCCAAGTTTTTACCTGATTATTTGCAATTCTAGATGAAGATAGAATATTAATAAATTCATCCTGCTACAAAATGTTTTGACCAAAGGACGCTCAGTAGTTGATCTCATCTGAATCTCGTTCGTGTAGCACATGACTGAAATGTATGTAGTAGATATCAAAACCATCATTTTCCTTCCATATTGTCAATTTAATTGTTTTATCTTTTCTACCATCTTATTCGTATTAAATGCTCTCACGCCTACTTTTCTCATCGTCAGTTGTAAATGCACACCAACAGTAAATATTCATGCTAAGACTTATGCAACCAGTGTGTTGACACTGGTAGGATTAGAATCCCGCACTACATTCGCGAAAAGCATTCAATATCTAATTTCTCATGGATTATATGTTTTGAACAGCCTATGCCTTTTTACTATTTTGCAATTTAGTTGTTTTTGAAAAATATAATTTGATTACTGTTGACTTTACAGTCTACCTTTACTCTTTGTAATCTGTTTTATGCAAAAATATTTGTAATTTTCTTTGTTAGTACTATGCATAAGTGTACATTTAGATGTTTAGACTTGTTTATTCATTTTCAGTTTTCTTCACGAGAGGGAAGACTTGTTTTGCTGTTTCATGTCAATTTCCTATCTATTGTAAATGTAATATGCTGAACAAATTCCCAAGCGAGATTAACGATATAATGTTTTTAGTTTTTTTATTGTTTGCTTGCTTCGATTATTTGTATTTTTTAGCTGCTAGTTTTTTAGTATAGAACTAAATTCACGATAAATATGTATTTTATTGCTTTTTAGATATTGTTTACATGACCAGATAATGAACAAATTTATTGAAAAATTCAAATAGTATACTAGTCTATGATTACATTCAAATTAGCTTTATTCAATCAGCAAAAAAATTACCCGTTTCCTATACAGGCCACCCCAAAAAAATGTAACACTTTTACATTGCACTTAATTTTTTATTTTAGATTGAAGTTAATAGTGTTTTTGCCAACAGATAGAGTACATTAGGTAAATTTTTTCCTTAAAGAATGAAGTCATTATTCCTACTTTGAAGTACCCTTCAGTTATTTTTTACCTTCAGCACTGATCTCTGCAATTCATGCAGGCATCTGTCAATTTGTGTGTTATCTGTACCTGATAAGGATACAGATTCAAATCCATTCGCAAGATTCTATGGATAGAGTTTCTTGTTAGTGCAAGCTTCTGAGAACGTCTGCGAATCAACTTTTTGGGACTCTGAACCACATAGTTTCTGACTGCGTTGACATTGCTTGCCGACCTGCCAGTTCTTTGCCTGATCTTGTCTCATTCAGATTGTGTCAAATAAATCTCCTTCTCATAGCTAGTCACACCCGAAAAGATGACAATGTTAGAGCAAAGAATAAAAAGCACAGACCAAAACAAAAGTGTTACATATTTTTGGGGCACCCTGTATTTCCAATTATGTTGATAATCTCGTTAAATTTGATATTTGTAGAAATTTTGTTTCTATTCCATAATTTTCGCATTTGAAACATTAGGTATAAATTTTGTAATCGCTGTTTTAATGTTAACCTTAAACTGCCTATGTCGTTTTATTAGGAAAAATCGCTATTTCCACATTTTCATACAATTTTTTTCAAGGCAATTTGGAATTATAGGGAGAGAGAGAATCGTTTAATAAAGCACTAATTTGCAAAAATAGGAATATAACATACAACTACAAATAATAACTATTAAAATAATGTATCATGTAGAGAAAGAATTGACATACATGTTGGGAGGCTCATTTACTATTAGTTTGACATCGTCTTTTTGGGTTTATTTTAATAGCGTTGATAGTACATTTATATGGAATTTGCCTTCAAACTTCCCACATATCATTTGCTTGCATTTTTTCTTTGATAATTTAGACAATTTTCGTTACTCCATTGTATTATATTGTTAAACTTTGTAATGATTTTCACAGTCTCTGTATATGGGTGTCAAGATATTGAAATCATCTGCATATTTCTGAAAGTGATAATGTTCAAACACTTGAGATCAATATACATTGTGAAAAGTATAGAGCCAAGAAGTGATCCTTGAGGAATTCCACAATTCATTTTATGGAAATTCGGAAATATTGACACGTCGAAAATTGGTGAATATGCTCTCACGTAATGTGTAGTGTTGTGGCTGATGAACTAGAAGTGATTCAGGTTTTCATTGAAAATTCCAAATGTTTCAAAGTTTTAAATTCTCTCTATTCCTAATGTTCAGGTAGTCAAGAGATCGAAGGCCCATGGAAGCAACAACTAGCTTTAACTTTCTTTTTATACAGATAGGCCACTGCACGCCTCAATGGGAATGCGACTGGGTACAATTTGTGCTTTCAGACTTTGGATATCAATATTAGTTTGTATTTTTTCAAGAAACCATGAAAAAACATTTTAAAAATTCCTAGGCAGAATATACTCTGCTTATCCAATACATAAAACATTTTAGAGCACAGAGATTCCGATATTCCATCTACTAGTGCTTTTTTAACCTATGCATGGAATAAGTCTTTAATTAACTTGTTTAGTGAATGCTTTTGGCTTGGAATTTTTGTTGTGATTATTTTATCTAAATACAAATATTGATAACTTTGATTTCTATTTTTTGTTATTTTAGGTAAAGAAAAGGTTTCTGCAGAGAATTCAAAGCCACAAACGGAAATTGAAATTTACTGAACTTAATTAATAGTTTTTAAATGTAGAATAGATTTATGAAGCGTTGACAAAGAAATAAAACGTATTTATATTTGTTGGAATTACCACAAATCAAACAAAACGAAATAAAGCTGGACCCTAATTTTCAAAAGGTATTTTTAAGTCACTAACAAAATATCCTTATGAAATACATTGATAGGCTTTTTCACATTTGTAAGCGCAATATTTTGTTTAAGTTATTAAATAAATCAATATAATAATATTTATAGAAGCTACTGCTTCAAGGCAACAAAACACAACAGACAAGTGATTGAATTTCTACATGCCTGCATATGGTTCCTTGTATCAATTTTGAGCCCATAAAAATAAAATGAAACTAATTGAAACTAATAATTCAGTTACTAATGTAAAATTTAGGTGTACAGTCAAAGGAATCGTTCCATTGTCTTATCAATATATACAATGCTACAAAGTGAATGTGATTTTCTCCAAATAATTGACAGTAAATCAGAGAATATTGCTAATGTATTTAATCACAAATGTATTAATTTATTCAACATTTAGCCACCCTTTGGGCTTTTACGAGCTGAAGAACCAAAGTGTATCAAGGCTTGCGCAAAATTTATTGTTAGTACTTTGTTCATATCACTGCATAACAGTAAATTGCTTTGAATCCATACTAAATTGGTAAATGTTACCTCGCCTAGAAAGTAGATGACCTACTAAAGTATTGCAAATACCTGCCCATATCAATTTTTTCCCTTCATCCAAATTACTATTTATCAAATTTAGTTATTTTTAAAAAATTCAACTTTTGATTTTCGCTATTCCAATGTGGCGATAGCAACAGTTTTGTCTTTATATTGCTTCAGTATATCTAAAGGACTGAATATTGAAAAATTATTTTCATTATACTTAAAAATTGTAGAAATGAATCAACATTAGAGAGTATTAAGATATGTAACAACGTCATTTAATCACCAAAAATGAAATATTTGGGAGCAGTAATTGAAAATAAATTGAATTTTGGAGAAGGGGTAAGCAGTGTCATAAATAATAGGCGAGTAGTATAGGATCAATTAAAAAAGTATAAGAACATTGAATATTTCTAATCATCTAACAACAACAACAAGAATCGTCTTTTGGAACTGAAAATTTTACCTATTCCTTATCTCCTTATTTTAAACGATATTTGTTTCTTTACACGGTTTTTGAGAGGCTATGGTGAAATTAATATTTGGGATTTTATTGAGTTACATCCACAGAAGTATCCGCGTCCTGGAAATCGCCCTCTCTATCTCGAAGCGTCGTTCAAAATGGAAATGCAAAGAAGGATTTTTTTAATCGTGCTGTTCGGTCTATTAATTACATCAATTTTCACCAACCCATCAATATTTTTAATTCATCTATCGACTCGTGCAATGTATTTATAAATTTTGATAATGATTTGATCACTTCTCAAGTTTTTTATGACTTAAGCTATTCAGATAGGCAAACACTTGTTCTAGTGTAATCAAAGTAATCCAGTTATCATCATTGTAATTGCAAATGTAGTTTATCTTAGATGAGTACACAGAAGAGGCTGCTTTAGCTAATTTATATAATTCTTTCATAGGATCATTACCATTCAGAAGAGACATGATGACTTGTCCTTTCTTAGACCCTCTAACATTATCAACCAAACACCACAAATTATTTGCACTACTCTTTGCCTGGATCCAACATTATTTAGCATTACTAATTTCACACTTAAGTTCTTCTTAATGATTATAAAAGGTCTAGTGCCTTCTTTTTAGCTTCCACAATTCTCAAATCAGAGTAAGCCCAACACGATCAGCTCCTTTTATTTCCACAGTGTTAAAAGGACCCACCCATAATAAAAGTAATTTACCTTATCATTTATAAAACATATGTGATGCAAAGAAAGATGGAAAAATATCTATATTTATAGCTGCTGTTTACAATTTATAGTGAACAATACAAATAAAATAGCAAATACATATACAAAAATGAATATTTACAAATCCAATTAAAGTTATGTGCGAATTTAGATGTGACCTATTAAATAGATAAGATAAGATAATCCTTATTAGGAGAAGTAAATGCAGTTAAATTTAATGCATGATTTCTCAAAATAGCATTGCTAGAATAATAAAAACAAACACTTAACAAACCTATAAATTAGCAAACAGACTAAGAATATGACTAAATTCTCATAATATTATTGACTTAAGACCCCGTTAATTGTATTCAAACCTTTCCTTTGTATAACTATGGAAGTATTTTTAAGTTTCTTTTCAAATATTCGTAATATATCCATTTGTTTTATAGATTTAGTTAAATCATTCCAAATTTATGTGTTGAGAAATGAATTTTTTATTATTTTCTTTTTATATTTAAGAGGCTTGATTTTTATTGTCTATGATTGTCTATATAATATTTTGGAGAATAAAAAATTAGATTCATTTTGCAATATTTTATAAAAAGTAGTTAATGTTTTTATAAATAATGCCTTGTGAATTTAGGAAGGTTTTTGTTAATTTTTGTATTTCTGTATTCCTGTCACATAAATGACTAATTGCTACTTTTTTAGCCCATTTTAATTGCACATCGAATTTTTTCAAGAGTTGTTGATTTATGTTGGTGTAATGTATGATTTCAAAATGCAAGTGACTTAGTATTAATGTATGAATTAACTGAATTTTTTGTGGTTAGAAGACACTCATTAAAAATAGCCATTTTCTTGCATGGTTGTGAAATCCCTTGTCAAGTATGTTAAAACAAATGCATCCAAATTCGACTCCCAAAGGTCATATATTTTGTGAGGCACAACTGAGTATTCGACTTTGCAAATAGGTTCTGGAATAATTACTTTGTGTTTAGGTTTTAACAAAGGTTGTAGCATGCGCACGTTAGAGTACCCATCTCGGATCTTTTTATACTAAAACTAAATTTATAATTGATTCCAAGTTAATGAAATTGAGCTGCGCCATTAGCAATTGAAGAAGTTGATTAATATATTATAACGTTGCAGGCGTTTTTACAACAGTTATCAAAGCATTTAACGATATAGTTACAAATATCTTCATTAAAAGACCTACCCAAAGCCGGTGGTATGTACAAGCACGTAAAAAAGATTAAGACAAACAATTCCAATAATTCACTGCTGAATCTTTTTGCAGCAGCCTACAAATGTTTGCTTGGTTACCATTCCTAGTTTGTAGGAAACTCAGATAGTAGCATCACCTATTTGTGAGCTTAAGCTTAATCTTTTAGTTGAAATTGGGAAGGATGAATTGGTTTTTTTGTTGTGTAGATCAGTTGTCCATGTTTCCGATATGTCTAATAAATAGGGCTGTTCAATTCCAGCAGTGAATTTGAGCACATCTGCTTTACTATAGATTGACTGAGCATTTGTATGTAATATTTTTAGCATTTAATTAGGTAGAAGAAGAAGAAAATTCTATATTCAGAAATTGTTTTAACAATAAATAGAAATACTGATAACAAATTCTGAAAGCGTCAAGAAAGTAATAAAAAANTTTTGCATTGCACTTAGTAGTAGTAAAAAATGTTGACTATGGCAAAAAATCATGGCTAACAGCTGGATGCAGCTAAAGGCTTAAAGCCAACTGCTAGATACGTCCAAAGGCTTATGGCCAATTCCCTCTAACATGGATACTAATAAGAAAATTGAATTCTCTCTAAGTACACTAACTTAGGCATTAAAGCTAGAAATGCTTTAGTTGTAACAGTGTGCTGAAGCAAATATTCAGTCAATGTGGTTTACATTAACAAAATTTTGATTTGTATTCATCATGTGTTCTTTTGTTCATGCAGAGATTACTTAAATAAAAGAACTTTTTAAGACTGACTAAAGCCTTATAGTTTATACAATTAAGTGTTCAACACTCTGTATGACTCAAACGTATTTTAGTTATTATAAAACAATTTTTACTGTTCTTAAAACATTGATATTTTCTTATGCACATTTAAGGTGTGTTTAACATTTTATATGGTGTTGAGAATGTCTGCTTTTTGAATTTTTATTTCCACAAATTTCCATTTTATTTCCACAAATTTCCATTATATTTCCATTTCACAGTCTGGAAATGGAATGAAAGGGATAGGTTCATGTCAATTTGCAAACTGATTAATGCTAATCTTTGGTTTAAATTAGAAGAATAGAACAAATGAAATAGGTTGAAAATTTAGATTTTTTGTCACACTTGTAATGGTTGAGATTCAAGAATTACACTTACAGAGAAAACACAAATCACTTATTCAAATATACATTTCAAAAAAATATTGAAAGGGATGGACTGACAGCATTGTCAATGCAGAAAATGAGTGGAAAATTAAATGAACACAACATCTGTTAAATGGTCTTAATGCAACTAACACAGACTCCACAGTATGCTGAGCTCCAGAGCTGGGATGAACCTCTCACCACAGAATTACTCAAGGAAACCCAAGCTGTTGTCTCTGTGCTGCCACTCCAACTTCTGCTGCAGAATTAAATTGAGCAAGTGGGGTATGTAGAGCCACTCTTAGAATTTGTTAATTTCTAATTCCTTAATTTGTTTAATTTCGTATTTTCTACATCAATTTTGACGTCACCTTGCTATTTCAAGGTTTAGTTCTCATTGTA
>CABFPE010000317.1:102588-113244 GCA_900660155.1 Hofstenia miamia
CATAAATCAGTGAGCACTTTTATAAAAGGTGGCAATGTTCTTGCACCATTGTACTTTATCGAATATCAAACTCTTTGTATGATACACAAGTATGTACACAATTGAAAATCTACACACCTTTTAAGCAATTATATCAAAACCAATGATAGAAAACACAGTATTAATCGTCCAGACTCATTGTCATTTAAAGCTTCTAGATTATGGAATGACTTAAATCTCGAAATAAAATAGGAACAAAATTGTAAACATTTTAGAAGAAAAATTAAAAAAATTATATTATCCAAACAATCACTATTAGGAATATCAAACAAATTAAGCACATGGAAAGATTTCATTTGACATTTGAAATTTACGCCCTTTAAGTAAGTGTGCAGATTTTGAATTTTGTAAATATACATGTATAGTAGTTTGTAGTATTTGTTAGTTTGATTATTTTAGCAATAAATTTGCTTGACTCTTAATATTTTGTATAATATAGAGCATTTCTTCTTTATTACAATGATTATGGTATAATACCATCGTTTTGGGTACCCGAATATATAGGTTAAAATGGCATTGCGCGTTATTTATTTAGACAATGCACATAGGTTAGGAAATTTTGCGCTAAAACGCTTTAAGCGCTCTGGAAGCGTCTTAAATGTTTGTAACAAAAAAATAAGACATTGTTATCTTAAACCATAAATCTTGCATATCATAAAACAACTAAAAATGGTCGCTAAGCCTCTGTGGATATGAAGCATCACTTGAAAACAACATATGCATTAGGAAAGCACGGTGTAGTAATTACATATTAACCTTCATCTATATTTTGGCTAAAAAATTTTTAGGTTAAACACTGCACGTCCTGAACACATTTGATTCTTCTGATATATAGAAGCTTTGTGAACATTTTTGGTATTCGATGAAAGTCCTCCATTGAATATGTTTAAGAAAATATCGTGCATGTAAAATTAAAATAATTTCAAATAAAAGGTGAGTGCTTTAAGAGTGAAACAATTGAAATAAATGAGGTTTACAACAAATACAGAACCAACCTTTGATAGAAGATGGGGAGTTACTCTGACTTTAACAAGAGTCGGATTCCAAAACTTAGCTGACATCACAGAGTGCACAGTTGTTTTGCAATGGATGACGACACCAGACAACAATAGATACGCATCTTTAGCAATAACAATTCCAGTCAATATCCAAGGAACATGATTGCAAAAAGTCAAGGTGAGCAGCAAACTTCCAACAAGTATCTATTACAAAACTTAGTGGAATTCAAAGCCCAATATAAAACTCAAAATACAATGATTCTCAATATTCCAAACAAAAACATTTCTTTGGAGAACAAATGCGATAAACTTGATATATATTTCAAAATCGGGAAAGGAAACAGCAGGTAATCTTTAAATCATATACTCATAATTTACATATTAAATGTTAATTTAAAATAATGCTAGTAGTTAGGTCTAAAATTATGCCACCTACAAAGAATTAAAATTTTTCGAGAAAACTAAACTCTTAACTAAGAGTCATCTGAAGAAAATCATTTGTTAAAATACATTTAAAAATATAAACAACTAATTATTCAAGTATTCATTGTTTGTTAACATAAGTTTTGCAGTAAATACAAGTCACTACAAGCAGTTTGTCATACATATCAAACCCTTAAATAAGAGTCATCTGAAGAAATTCATATCATCATTTGTTAAAATACATTTAAAAATATAAACAACTAATTATTCAAGTATTCATTGTTTGTTAACATAAGTTTTGCAGTAAAAACAAGAAATTACAATCAGTTTGTCATACATATCAAACCCTTAAATAAGAGTCATCTGAAGAAATTCATATCATCATTTGTTAAAATACATTTAAAAATATAAACAACTAATTATTCAAGTATTCATTGTTTGTTAACAAGTTTTGCAGTAAAAGCAAGTCACTACATTCAGTTTGTCATACATATCAAACCCTTAAATAAGAGTCATCTGAAGAAATTCATATCATCATTTGTTAAAATACATTTAAAAATATAAACGACTAATTATTCAAGCATTCATTGTTTGTTAACATAAGTTTTGCAGTAAAAACAAGTCACTACATTCAGTTTGTCATACATATCAAACCCTTAAATAAGAGTCATCTGAAGAAATTCATATCATCATTTGTTAAAATACATTTAAAAATATAAACAACTAATTATTCAAGTATTCATTGTTTGTTAACATAAGTTTTGCAGTAAAAACAAGTCACTACATTCAGTTTGTCATACATATCAAACCCTTAAATAAGAGTCATCTGAAGAAATTCATATCATCATTTGTTAAAATACATTTAAAAACATAAACAACTAATTATTCAAGTATTCATTGTTTGTTAACATAAGTTTTGCAGTAAAAACAAGTCACTACATTCAGTTTGTCATACATATCAAACCCTTAAATAAGAGTCATCTGAAGAAATTTATATCATCATTTGTTAAAATACATTTAAAAATATAAACAACTAATTATTCAAGTATTCATTGTTTGTTAACATAAGTTTTGCAGTAAATACAAGTCACTACAATCAGTTTGTCATACATATCAAACCCTTAAATAAGAGTCATCTGAAGAAATTCATATCATCATTTGTTAAAATACATTTAAAAATATAAACAACTAATTATTCAAGTATTAATTGTTTGTTAACATAAGTTAGGTAGCTACTGTTTAAAACTAATTGAGATAGTCTGTGGGCGCAAATTCTCTATTGTTTGAACAGGATAAAACTTTGTAGAGCAGTGTTCAGGTTTAAGTACAATATAGACTTGTTTTAAAGAATACCTGAAATTCATTTAGTACTAACAACATAAAACGTATACTTTGTCAGCAATTGGATCCAACACGGAACCGAAAAGCGATCGCTGTGAGGGAGCCAGCCGAGCAATCAAACCATCGGCAAAATCAGTGATTCCAGCAAAAACAAACATTGCAAACGCAGTAGAAAAATCACCATTATGGACTGAATAGCAAATGTATGGTGAAAGCACAATACGAGATAAGCAAAGAATATTAGGGATTGTCAGAAGTCTTTGGTTAAAAGAACTTGTTGAAGAACACTTTGAACTAGGTCTATTTCTACATCAAATCAAAAATTTACAATTTAAAGTAGTTATGAGCTTTTCATAACAAACGTTTGGTTTTAAAAATGTAGAAATGATCTTATTCCCATAATTGGCTATAGCAAGAACCTGATTTGATTTGATTGCAGTCTTGATAAATAAGAGCTATTCGATAAAAGCGAAAAATTGAGTCCACTCAGATATCTTGCACAGTAAGTTTGCAATCTAGGAAAATGGCATACAATCATGCATCTAAAATAAAACAACCCGGTGATTCTCCGATATCAAATGAAAAATATATTAGTAGAAAGAAGAGGAATCAACGTTACATTTAATGATGATCCACAATCAGTCAGTAATAAAACACAAAATTTATTTAAACAATTACAAATTCGTATAAAATGATTCAGAATTGGTATTCTTCGACAGAAGTTTCAAGAAATCATTTCTTTTCTAAAAATAAACACATTAGTAATCAACTACTAAATACTATTTAAGATTGTGTCAAAACTGCATTAAGATAGTTTAATCACAAACCAAAGTGGAATAGTGCTAATAACAATGTTAAACGGGACAAACACCAAAGAATAGAATTCAATATCAAAAAAGTTGTATAAAATTACTGGAAATATCCAAAAAAACTTCAAAAATCCTGGAAAATTAAATTTCGCATACATAAACTTTAGGTAATTTATAAATGTTGAACTAATAAAAAAACCAAATTTAATGCAATGACTGCGAATTTTTCTTGATTTTGATACAATAATTCCTAGTATACTACAGAATTACAATTCTAAGAATGTAATATAATAGCACAGTAGCAAGTAGGGATTCAGTTGGGCTGCAAAGTGCTGGTAACACTCGGATATATATATATAAAGCTAATTATTAATTTTCTCAATTTTGATTCTAGATTCAAATGACACAATTACTATATTTACGTATATATTGGTAACATTCAAATTAAAAAAAGATAAACTTTGCAAAGTAAACTACAGAACTCTCCATTATTGTAATACCCTCGAATTAATATAATTGTTTGGAACTGACTAATCTATATCACCTTTTCCCGGTCAAATTAATCTTCTGCCCACTCAAATTAATCTTCTGCCCACTCAAATTAATCTTCTGTCCACTCAAATTAATCTTCTGCCCACTCAAATTAATCTTATACCCATTCAAATTAATCTAATTCATATTTTCTCGGAATAATTTTATTGAGCTTCAAATATCCAAAAAATGCGTCATTTGTATTCTTTCTGATGCAATTTGGCGTTATTAAAAGCATGACTCATATCTACAATTTTAACTTGTCACAGTGCAACACAAAAACAATAAACATTTACTCGGAAAATGTCTGATTCTTATAACGTTACTACCTCACTCAGTAGAAGAGGTCCGAAACGTGGTGTAAAACGAGGCCCTTATATGAAGATAGATGAGCTTGCAAAAAAACGTGTTAAACTTGCAGCCGAAGAAGGTGGTGATTGGAAAGAAGTCGCCAAGAACAACGGCATAAAAGTGAAAACTGCGAGAGGAATTATTTGTAATGGTTTTGCGTCACCAAAATGCAGAGGTGGATTCAGACACAAAAAATTGTTAACTGAGCACAAAGACTATTTGCTTACCAAGTTATCCGAAAATCCTGCCGAAACCCTTAAGTCGTTAAGGGAAGAGTTAAAGAGAACGTTTGATTTGGATGTCGGCACCAGTACCATCGATCGACATTTAGATTCACGACTTATTACTATCAAAAAAGCAAATTATCAACCAGAGCTTATGAACAGTGTAATCAACAAAGATAAAAGAAGAGACTATGTGACTAAAGTGATGGAGTTTCAAGGGGCTGGTAAAACGCTAATATTTCAAGACGAGTCGAATGTAAATTTATTCTGCAGACGCTCGCAAGCCCGTGCACCCAAAGGATTCAGGGCGATGGTTCCTCTTCCATCATCTAAAGGAGCCAATATTCACATCTTGGGCCTTATGGGTCAGACAAGTTTGCTGGCGTGGAACAGAAAAAGAGGTTCAGTGAACAAAGAAATTTATAGTGAATGGATGATTGCCGCTCTACGAAAAGCGAGAGATATTCATGGAATTGTGCTCTCAAATACAGTTCTGATAATTGATAATGCTCCCTCACATTCTCAGATCGAGCTATGCATTCAACGTGAGGAAGATATGCACGGACTAATTGTTTTGAGGTTGGCTCCGTATAGTTGCGTGCTGAATCCCATTGAACTTCTATGGTCTTCTGTCAAGGCCAAGATAAAAAATCATTACGCCTTAACTTTTGACCGCATGGTTAGCGAATCAGTTCCCGGAATATCAAAAGTTGAGCATCGACTGCGATATGTCGAAAATTCTATTGATGAAGCCATGGCAGAAGTGACCATGCCTAAGTGTTTGGGGTGGTGCAATCATGTCGTGCAACACTATCAGGGCTGTTTGGTTGGTGACGATCTCCAGATGGGTGTATAATTCAATTTGTTAGTGTTTGTTTGTATCCACTATATTCGGCTTGAGTTATTATCATGAGTCATCGGTGAAATGTTTTATTTTAATAAATTGAAATTGTTTCAATTTTTGTTTTATCTTTGATTTTCCAAGAACAATTTCGAACTATTCGACAAAAAGTTGAAGTAATGTAACAAATACGAATTCCGTAATATGATTTACAATTAATTTCCAAAGAAAAATGAATTAGATTAATTTGAATGGGCATAAGATTAATTTGAATGGGCATAAGATTAATTTGAATGGGCATAAGTGTAGATCGAATTATCCGAATTTAGACATTTATGCATCTATAACCTCTATGTATAAAGCGAAAACGACGTATTTATATCTGATCTCGTTTGAGACCATTTAAATTTGAGAAGGAATATTTTAAAAACCGTAATACATGTCTGTAAATAATGAAAATAACAAATGTTCTGAATTTAAAACTGAAAAAGTCTGTTAATTCAGTGTTGTCGCGATGATTACTCTGGTGTCATTTCGACTCTTTCCTTAATTTGATCAAAAACAGTAATAACGTCACTATCTTTAGATCGCTGTAGAGTGTTGAGTCAGGTCAGGATTTTAAGATCAGGTCAGATTTGATTAGTCGAAAATCAGGTCCAGGACAAAACTAGATGAAAATTCGGTTCGACAGCACCCATTTTGTTAGATCAATTTGATATTATTTTAGTTTTATTCGATAGAAAACAGTTGAGGCCAGATTTCCATACGACATTGCACAGCAGCATTAGTGTCCGCTTAATATATCTGATAATACAAGAAATTGGATTGAAGTACTACAGTAAGAGTATCCATATCCACCTGTTTTGCAACATCTGCCGTTACAATATATCAGATTTATCCAGATTTACAGAATTTACAATAATTCGTTTTTACTTTCTTCTTAAATTGTTCATTGTATGACAATCGGTTAAGTGCATTCAGCTAAATTTCAATATGCTATTTAAGTTGCACTGAATTGTAGTTGCCCTCAATTTGCCGTTAAAATATAGTATAAACGAGATCGCTAAATTGACTGCTGAATTTTAAGAAACGGCGGTTTAANCGAATTTAGACATTTATGCATCTATAACCTCTATGTATAAAGCGAAAACGACGTATTTATATCTGATCTCGTTTGAGACCATTTAAATTTGAGAAGGAATATTTTAAAAACCGTAATACATGTCTGTAAATAATGAAAATAACAAATGTTCTGAATTTAAAACTGAAAAAGTCTGTTAATTCAGTGTTGTCGCGATGATTACTCTGGTGTCATTTCGACTCTTTCCTTAATTTGATCAAAAACAGTAATAACGTCACTATCTTTAGATCGCTGTAGAGTGTTGAGTCAGGTCAGGATTTTAAGATCAGGTCAGATTTGATTAGTCGAAAATCAGGTCCAGGACAAAACTAGATGAAAATTCGGTTCGACAGCACCCATTTTGTTAGATCAATTTGATATTATTTTAGTTTTATTCGATAGAAAACAGTTGAGGCCAGATTTCCATACGACATTGCACAGCAGCATTAGTGTCCGCTTAATATATCTGATAATACAAGAAATTGGATTGAAGTACTACAGTAAGAGTATCCATATCCACCTGTTTTGCAACATCTGCCGTTACAATATATCAGATTTATCCAGATTTACAGAATTTACAATAATTCGTTTTTACTTTCTTCTTAAATTGTTCATTGTATAACAATCGGTTAAGTGCATTCAGCTAAATTTCAATATGCTAAGTTGCACTGAATTGTAGCTGCCTTCAATTTGCCGTTAAAATATAGTATACACGAGATCGCTAAATTGACTGCTGAATTTTAAGAAACCGCCGTTTAACACTGTTTAAAACGATGTCATTTAAATGGTCAACACTGGTTACTATGGTTGCAAGATTAGGAGAAATTTAAAAATAATATATAATTAGAATAATTCTGTTTCTTTAGAATATGTAAATACCTAACTCTGATGTTTGCATTGAAGTAGGCTGTAAAGAAAAAGAGGAAATATATTGCCTTTGTAAAATGCCTCCTCCCGTGGACATCAAGATTCAAAAGGTCAGGTTTGATACTGAAGCAGGTCAGCTCTGGTCAGGTCTAAAGTGCAGGCGAATTCATGATTAATGCTGTAGCACGTAAGTGGATATAGTTTCAATAATTGTGTTGCGCAATGTAAAATTTGTGTTGTGTGAGGGAATTACACCAGTGGGAAATAATACAAGTGAAAGTTTTTAACGATCAGATGAATAGAAAATGGAATTAAAAGCAATGAACTTCAAATGAGATCTGACCTTGTCGGTAGGTAAACAATTACCAAGAACTTCCAACAGTAATGGTTCATCCTGGCAGGACTTTAAGTAGTCGTCGTAGCAGATTTTTGTATCTTTATCAATATCCTAAAAAATTTCACACATTACGATGCCAAATAAAAATGGATTTTAATTATTCTATTGGCAAAACTAAAAATGCAATCTTCTGCATTTACATTGATTAAAGTATAAGCGCCATTTATATTCAGCTGAGAAAATCAGATCAAATGTTTCAATGAAGTTTCCATTATTTGATGCTAATAATTGAAGTAATTGCCAGAAGCTGTAAGGTTTTAAAATTTTACATCATAACCTGTAGGTGTATCTTCCATGCATCCCCAAAATAGGTCGGCAATGCTTTATTGTGACAATTTCATGAAATTTGTTTAAGGCAACCATTTGACAGTTGTTACAATAAACCAAAGTATTTAACTATTTTGAAATTTACCAATTTTTTAAGGATGAGTTCAATAATATCTTTGACGCCATCTTCGTTATCATCTTCCCCTATATCCTGATTAACTTTTCCGGCTAGGCAATCCTTCAAAAGTGTAAACATAACTTCACGAGTTAAAAGCTTTTCTCCATTGATGTCATATGCAGTGAAACAAACTAAAGACATCATTATTTTTGCAAACTAAAGATACACATGCAGAACCCTACTAAATTTTGGTCATACTATGCAAAATATATAGTACTTGTAAGGACAAAAAGTTTCTTTGACTTTCTCTTTGTCTCTCGTTTCTTTTTCTTTGCAATTTAAATAATGTACTCTTTCATTTTCAATGAATGTAGTTTTAGCAGTGGTTTAGCTAAGGGGTGGGGGAGGGGGCGTCGGCCCATTTTGTTAAAATTTTTGAGAGCGACCGAGTAAAAAATTTTTATGCCGCCGTGTAAGCTATACTTGATAGTCGGATTAACAAACCACAAGGTGGCCACTAATAGTATTTTTATTGTGTTATGTTAAGCATATTTGCAGTTTCTATTACATTTTTACGGTTCTAATGCAGGTAAACTATATGTTTGAAAATTAACCTGCACAGGTGTAAAACAGTTACATAAGGCCAACTTTTAAACGACATTCGAATAGGTGCATTTTGCATAAATTAGTGTATACATTTTATGATATGAATTGCTGAAAAGCATACAGTGACATTTTTGCTCCAATGTGCCGTGGAGAAAAACCGACATGCCTCTAACGAATTCCTCAATGCTGATATATCCATCACCATCGACATCAAATGATCTGAACACTAAAAAGTTGAAATGAGACGAATAAGATGAAAATTCGACCATCAATTTCACATTAAGGAACGTACAAAAATAATTTAGGTCTGATAATGGCGTACGTGTACATTGCTAAATTTTAAATATAGTAATCATTCAAATTTTAATGGGCTTGAAAGACTGTACCTCTGTCCATCAGAAGGGCGTCAGTGAAGGCGAAATAAACCATGAGGATTTCTCTGAATTTCGTTTTATCGAAACGTGCTTGTGTCTGTGAATTAATTTGTCGTTGGCTTTCACTTTGGAGAAAATTTATGAGATTTTCCACTTCTTCTTTGTCAACTAAATTATTCAAAGATATTCACACAATTATACATGTATTTAGGCTACATAACTTTTATACCAGTTATTTTCCAACTAGATAATCACCATGAATGAGGCCTTAGTAAAGACTAAGAACTAGAATATTTAATAACTCACTCTATTACTAATAATCGAGGCGAATTTAAATTTTTTATTTTCCCTATATTTCCAATATTTGTATATGAAAATCGGTCATCTAAACATGCGTCATTGGAATGTTGAAAGCAATCCTACTTTCGTTCATGCGCCGGACAACATGAAGGAAAAGTGACAGAAAATATATGTACATGTATGTAGGGAACCGGTCTATTACGATGCTTATGAATAAACAAAATTTTCCACTTTCAGCCCATTAAAATAAAGATAAATATAGAAAAAATGGTGTTATGCGTCGCAATGGAAAGTATTTAAGTAGAAAAACTTACAATGTGTGTTGTGATGAAGTTTCTCTGCCATATTATGGGCATTTCTCAGTTTCATTGCAGTTGTCGACATTTTAGCGTGTTGTCTCGGCGATGCGAACCGTAATGTAAATGCAACTTAATGCCAAAATTGAATTAAACACAATGAGCAGATTTCAATAATTTAACCTAGTGACGCTAGTGATATTTAAATATTTAATTGGATTTTCATTAATACATTGATTCCGATTTCAATAGTTCCTACGGTAAATGTCTGTACAAACCTTGATCCAAAATACCTAAGAATAGAAACATTTTCTACGTCGCAGCATTTGGTACGTGTAATAAAAAATTTGGAAATTTGATACCCGATTTAATAATATAAATGTAGCTAACAAAAAATTAGGAAATGAAGTAGCCATTCAAAACTAACCAGTCGCCTCCATTAAGTTGAATTTGGAAATTATATTAAGCATTTTTAATAATTTCTTAAAACAGGTAACCAGAGTTGGCATCCAGTCAAATACATTATAGGTTTATCTTATGAACACATCTCTAGAGATCATATTTAGTACGAAATTATTCACATCAATTGTAAAGGACACTATTAAATTTATAATTATATAATAATTTAATAGCAGCCTAATAAAAGAAAATTATTGCACTAAAAAGTTTTGCTCTATACGACCAATCAACTAATACGATTCAAATACTAATTCAAACGGTGTGTTCATCAACTGAACTGGGGGGGGGGGGGGGG
>CABFPE010000317.1:120860-140729 GCA_900660155.1 Hofstenia miamia
CCACGTACATGCACTTATATTTTATGACACTGTGATGATACCATGCTGTTGGCTAGCACAAATGTCTGGCAATTACAGACTATTATTTAGTAAGCTGAGAACTAACAATGAAAATGAGATGTTTATTTTGTCTATGAGATAGAAATTTATAAGTGAAACAAATAGGGTAGCACCATGCACTAAGTCGAGCACTACACTGTTTCTGAAGACTTCGCTTCGGCTGGAAGCCATGTGAGTTGGTCATCTTGAAGCTACCTAAAGTATCGAATACTTGGATGAATTACCAATGTTTATATTAGTTTGTTTTCTCTTTACCTGTTTCCCCAGAATCGGGGCTGTCGTTTTCTATGTTAAACCTTCTGCAGAGTCAAATAGTTTTCTAGTATAAGTACAGCCCGCGATTCTACAATACGAGGGCCACCAATAGGGAAAAACGTCGTTATTACTTAATACGTTAATGGTTAAAAAGAGTCGTGCGCAATTTATTAAACCACGTATTTTGATTAGCTGTTTTCAATGCGTCTAAATATTAGAGACTGTATTTATTGTCATAGTTTCTGTAAAAGATTTATTTTTTTCCACAATCTCAAGGAAATGATCAGCACATTTGGTCTACAGTTGTGAACCGTTCCATAGAGTATACCAAAATAAAGTAATTGATATCAATGTGTTCAATAGATTCAATTGATTCACAGCAAAAGAGATTACATGTGCTGTACAGAAAGGCTCAATTTTTGCACCATTGCTATTACTAATGTATAGAAATGATCTGCCTAATTTCTTAAAAGCATCTGTTTACCTGTTTGTTTATGAATACAAGAAACTTCAACTGACAAAAATATACTAATACAATCTTGATATTCATCAACATTGGCTCTGCTTCACTCATATCCCTTAAATTGTAATAAAGCCACTCAAATAACTTAAGCTAAAAGCTGTGGTGGTTGAACTTACCTTACCATTAAGAATTCTTACAAATATATGGGAATAAACAAAACATTAAATTTTACATCCCATGTGTTCTATTCATACAAAGGTCTCAAGACTGTGTGGTATTTTGATGAAACTAATGACACTTCTCTCCTAAGCATATTTCACTACATTTTTATAAAGTATAACTAATGCCAATCGTGGTGTATTCATTCCTGCCTATTCTTACAATGCAAAAGAAAATAATCAGAATCATAAACTCATAAAGTTGAATTATTCAACAACAATTATTTGTGGAAGCAAATTTGAGGACTATTTATGAAATTGGAGGACATTCATGAAGTTGTAAATACCGTAATAAAGGACAAATGACAAGAATATCCAATAAAATTTGATGGAGTTAATAAAATAGTTCATTTTTTCAATAAGAGAGCCCGAGCAAAACAGCAAACACTTTCAATAAGATAACAATTCCACAACGTAATTCAAGTATGAAGTGAGAAGCACTTAATTTTCGATGGTCAGAAGCAAGGACATGGCCACTGGACTACTGATTACGGTTAGGGTTTTTCGAAAATATAAGTGTATCTATGAGCTGTTCGACCTTCAAAAATGAAGTACAGGCCCTCGTTACCTAATAAAAATCTAAAAAACGTCGGCGTGATTTTACTTTAGGGGACCCAGTTCAAGTGCCGTCATAAAATGGGTATTAAACCTCTAACCCCAATCATTGCAATTGTATTGCATTTCATCATGTGGTTTAATTTTTAGGAAAATTTTTTAGTTTTGGGTGAGGGATTGGGGTTAGGGTTAGAGTTTAATTATTATTTTAGAGGTCACGTAAACTGGGTCCTCTAAAGTAAAATAACGCCAAAACTTCTGTACCTATAATAGATAAAGTAAAATCCCAGAAAAAGCCTTAGGTTCTCGCCTAAGTAGTTTTTCTCTCTCGCAGATGTTTGTAGCTGGCCACGTCCCTGCTCAGGACAGCAAATAAATGAAAACATTATTGCTGTAACATCATATTAAGGGGGCTAAAGCTTACAGTAATAATTGGCCAAACTAATTTAATTGAATTTTAAATAACGTCCCTTAACCCTTCACTCAACCATTGAAATTGCATTGCATTTAATCATCTTGAATAATTTTTTGCAAAGTTAGTTTAATAACCATATTATGACGTCACTCGAATTAGAACCCCCAAAGTAAAATAACGCCATGTAACTGATATACATTGCTCATTATGTAGTTTATAATTGAAATAATTTTACTTAATATAAGCAAAAATATGATAAATTTAATAGAGCACCACCAATGCTCAAATAGTTATCACCTTAAACCTGCAACTTTGCTAGATTTTATTTTAATTGATTTTGTAAATTGCTTAAAGAAATAAATTCTATTGATTATCAAATCAAATCAATCTAAAAACACACGTGCAATACAAATTAAAAATTGGATTTACAAAATCGTCAAATTCTGTTTTGTCAAAAGGCTAAAATATATTTCATCAAAATTCTTATCTGAAACTAAGTCATTTCTAAAGTTTTAATAATATTAAATTAATTATTTATTCAATATGTATTAAGAATAGTTTATATTGTTCAATGGTATTTTGCTTTCTTGTTGCTATTAACAAAACGACGCTAACTAACTTCATTAGATTAAAATTTAGAATGTTTAAAAATCATGGTGCCTTGTAAAATATATCTAGTAAAATTTCTGTGTCATTAATTTGGAGATATGGTTCATTTTTTGTTCTCTGTAAGCTTCTTGTTTTTAAAAATGTAGGATTCCAATTTTCCTTTAATTTTACCTCTAGTAATTGTAAAAAATTTTGCCAGACACTTTTAGGTGAAGTTTAGCACAAATACTTGATTATTTCAATGTTTTTGTGATATTTTAATAGAAATTGCTGCAAATTCTCGAATAAAGATCTTTACTACAGGAATATTTAAAGATATCAATGTTAAATGCTAATTAAAATCTTCTGCATGCCCGCGTTTCAAAAAATCAATCCGTGAAATTTTGTATATTAGTCACTCTCTATATTACCTACCTCCATTCTAAATATATTTAAGTTCGAGTTAATATTGCATGAGTAAAGCCAAAGCCAAAAAAGTTATTTAGAGAAAAGTCGTTATTCCCACTAAATGTCGACGAAATTTTGAATGGATTCCCGTGCAATGCAACTCATTCTTGCTTTGTATTTGTACAAAGCGCCAGTTAGCAGTGTTAGGCTATATTTATATTGTCCACATAACTGAAATACTTTTTTTAGAGAATTTTTAAGTTCACTTATTTTTTATTAAATTAGTGCATCGGAAATCTCCATTCACGTAAACATTCTCCGCGCGTAGTCTTAATAGGGAAATTTTGTTATGTTGTAGATAGATAGATAGATAGATAGATAGATAGATACACGTATATTTGAACAATTACAAGGAAATAAAAAGATATTTCAGTCTGTGAGGGAATGTAATTACTCTTTGCACCTCAGACAAATTATTCAATGTTAATTGGCGAGTAAGTACATTAAATGGCATCGATTGAACTAGTTAGGTATTAAATACTAAAATTTTATATTACATAATATTTCAGAACATATATAAATTGCATTCGATATGAACTGCTTATTCAGAATATGGTAAGAAAGTTCTGGGTACGTTGAGGTCAATGACATTCAAATCCTGAATTTGGTTTAAATGTTCATTCTAAAGTAAATCAAATAAATTTTTTGATAAAAATGTGTTTGTATAACGCTCAGGTTTGCGTGTATTTTGTGTACAAAGTGCAAGGTGCGTATTACGCAAAGTTTTTTTTCAAATTATTATTTCTGGTCGAAAAAAATTATTTATATATCAAAATACTAATTAATATTACATTGCCATAATTTGAGCTTTCGAGAAATTATATTTGAAAGTTAATAAGTTGTCCAAACCACAAAAGTTTACATGGGAATTTTACAAACTGCAAGTTAGTGAGTTCTTAAAATGTATAAAGCGAATGTATGAGGGTAGTATATGGGACGGAGAAAAGCGATACTATTGCCATTAAGGCTGGAGTTCCTCAAAGAACTATTTTAGGGCCTATATATGTTTCAATTTTTATTTCATATAACCTAATAATCAAATATATTGACGATATGCCACCTGTTATTGCTATAACTAAAAACTGCTCTAATGAAGTTTTTACAGAATTTTTACATGTTCAAACTGGGCTGATGAAAATAAAATGACAGTTAATGAAACCAAATGTAAGTATATGATTATAGGAAACTGCAATATCCCACATGACTTTCTCAATCTTCAGAGATGTGTCAAAATATCGTTCCTGCTTGTCAGTCTTCACTGTTCTTTAAAATGAAACGATCACATTTCCAACGCTCTCAGTCCGCTTAATGACGGTTCCATGTGTTGTGAGGACTTCATGAACTTAGAATGAATTACAATTAGCAGAAATCACTATATCTTTCTAGTATAGAAGGCTTATGTATGCTTACTGTTACCGACATATCTAGAAACTTCTTTAGAACGAGTTAGAAGTAGAGCAATTATTATATTACTTACTCTCCCTAATAGAACAACAATAGAAGATAGAAAAATACAGATGGCAAAGAAAATCTTCAAAAATGCTGAAAATATAGCTTGCACCAACTTCGTTCACTTATACCCAAACGATTAACAAAATCTAGAAGGAAGGCCAAATGTATACCATTAATGTCTAAATTTTTCTTTCTTTTCAAATGTATGTTATTTTTCTTGGAACTGTTTATACCCTAATTTAATGTGTGCTTGTCAATGGTTGTTTTTGTTAATGAATATAAGGTTACTATTATTATTTTATGTATAATGCGATTTGTATTATTATCACGCCCAAACCATATTGTTCGAATTTTTGGCATACCAATCAATGAAGTTTCGATTTTGATTTCGCAAATATATATATATATATATATACATAAAAACGAAAAAGTTGACGAATTATGTATTTGAAGTATTAGCCGTCATCAGCAGCATTAGATGAGCGATGGAGAACATTATCAAGCTAACCATTTTGGCGGAGATTTTGAAATATTGTCGAAGGCTTCAGTTACTTTTTGATAAGAATATGATAGGCGGACAGCTCGGGAAAATAGGTTACGAGGAATAGATAACTTATATTTTTCAGATGAGTGGGAATTGAAGGGGATATATAACCCAGTGTTTGAGGGTTTGATGTAGAGAGAAATGAAGAGGAAGCTCGGTGATGAGAAACATCAAGGAAATTGAGATGACCATTGGATTCTGTTTCTTGAGTATATTGAATTGAAGGAAGGAAAGAGTTGAGGAAGTGAAGAAATTCATCAGCTTGATTTTGATTATCCATTAGACAAAAGATATAGTTGACGTATCGCGAGTAGAACGAAGGAAGATTGTGTGTAGAGAATTTTGATTCAATGATGTTCCTAGAAATTTTGGCGAATGTTGGACCTAGGGGTGATCCCATTGCCATGCCATCATGATGCTGATAAAGTTCATTGTTAAAAGAGAAAATGTGATAGATGGTTTTTCATGTAGGAATTAAAATGAAAAGAAACTTTAAATGGAAGAAGCTTCTGGTATGTTTCTTGGCTAGGTGATCGACATGGTTTTAAGACAAAGTGTGTCAATGGAATGACTCCCACTAAAGTAAAATTATTTAGTCTCATGATTGAGGAGGCTGTGGTCAATTTCAAGCTTGCTTGAGTTTTTTGTTCATTTAGAATAAAATTTTTAGCTCGACAAAAATTCTGAATTTCTGCAATATCAGCAGAAGTTCTGCGAATTTGTATATCTTCATAGACAATATTAGAAAGTATAGGCCCTGAGAAAACAGAAGTTGCTTTAATAAAATAATTGTTACATCATGCGAAACTTATTGTTTCCGATCATGAAGGGAAATCATTGAACAAATAAAGCTTTTCAACAATAAGAGTGTGTTCCACGCAATCAAAAGCCTTGCCTTAATCTAAAGCAAAGGCCTTTGCAAAGTCAAAACCTTGTTTTTGATATTGTTTGTTGGATTATACATAAGCGAAAAGCGTATTGTTTTGAGCAGAATTTACGAGAACCAAACTGTTTTTTTATTGTATATTTGGCAGATAAAAATTTTGTAAGTTAGCTGTTCGAAGCTTCAGGACAAAACAAACGTTATGAGAATATCAGGAGCTATTTCTCTCGATTTTTAATTGTTCGGTTTGTTGAAATATTTGCAAACTGTTCACAAATTTCTTCGAATTTACATGTCATATCTTGTTTTTATATTGTCTGTAATGCTGTATTCAAATTTATAGATCAACTAGTAATAAATAACAAATAATTTTAGCTACATAACTTCATTTATTAAGAACGGGTTAATTGTCATGCTCCTGGCATATTTTAGCAGCACTGTTATTTAGGAAAGGTTAGATTTGTAGATAAATTGCAGAATGTTGTTAAATTTTGGATCGTGTTGAATCTGATAATATCTCTCTTCTTTATTTTGTAATAAAATATTTCTCAATTAAATTTTAATGTAAAAAGTTTGCTTTGAGTAATTTAAAATGTATTATTTGTTAATTTCCAAATTGCAATATTTTAACATGTTTTAAAATATTCCTTAACTTAATTTTACAATATATTTGACTGTATGGCTATTAGAAGAATGCATCTAAATTGTTACTAAATATATTTTATAAAGAAAATGTCGATTTTCACACATCGAAATTTGAAAATATATCATGCATTGTAACATTGGCCTATTCGGAGAGATTTTGTTAATTATCGGAATCTATTCATTCGTAATAGCATTATTAGTTCACAAAGAATATCTTTAGAACTTCAACACATACCCGTATTATACGTCTGTAAATATTATAAATTAAATTGTAAAACTATAGCGATTGATATGAGATTGGTTATTTATAATAAATTTTAGGCACTTTGTTGTCTCTTTCATTACACTGTCCAACCCTTAAAAAATTCGTGAAGAACATGCCATTGTTTACACTAATTATACCAACCTGATTTCATTTTCCACAATTACGAGTTTCTTGCAAATTTTTTCATATCAAGGAAAATAATTTTTTACATTTATGCAACCGTGTTTCTCCCCAGTTCGCATCAATCTATCGCTGTTAGTAATTTCAATATGTTTCCTATTGGAATACGCCCTTTTAACTAACAAAAAATAATGAGCTGTTGTTGAATAGTCAAATGATATAAATGCACTATTTCTGGAAACCTTCAGTATTTCTCCTGAGATATGTAGGATTTTTACTTTGTTATATATTTAATATTAAAAGCATATTTAAGACATTTGTTATGTTTAAGCACGTTTGTGAATTTTTATTTCTGTTTGTTTTTCATCTAAAAAATTCATCAAATAGAAGTGCATTGTCTATTCCAATAGGCAACGTATCTTTAATGTGACGAACACCGTGTGGTGATTGCTCAGCGCGCTAACATTAGAATTAGCAGGTGTTCCATATTAGCATTTACTTGTCCACCGGCACCATTTATTCAACGGTTGGTTTTTATTTATTTTCTTGTTAATAATGAAGTATGTTTACTTAATTGCATTAATACTTATAGTCTCTACTGTACGTCATTTTTAGGCGAATTGTTAATTTTATATTTCTGCTTTAAATATTTAATTTTTGTCTAATGCTGTGTGTTATATTTCTTCAATTAGAGGAATTAGCGTTAAAATTGATTTAGCCAATAATTCAGATATTCTCTTAACTGTGTGTGTGAATCGAAGTTTTTTAAATACTATTCAGATATGTTTAAATTTTTCTTATCAGTTGCTATGGTGATTTAGTGATGGAGATGGAGCAGGAGGAACTTGATTTGGATATCAAGGTTTTAGTGGTAGGCAATGGTGGTGTTGGAAAATCTTCTCTCATTCGACGTTACTGTAAAGACACATTCACTGATGGATACAAGAAAACCATTGGAGTGGATTTCCTAGAAAAGCAAATGGAGTTTGTACTTTATTTTATTGTTATTCTATTAATATATTCAACTATTTCAAAAATTATTTTTTCCCGTCTATGCATCGTGGTGAGTCTGTTTAATTATGCACTCCCATTTCCATGCTATCAAATATTCATTTCGAAATTATTTGTGATTGCGTCAGGTTCCTCAAATTTATTGACACTTCTTTTATTAAATTCGTCTGATTCTTTTGCGTTTTAATCTTATTTCAAAAGGCATGCTTGAATGCTGATAAATTCGTTGCGGTTTCGCTTTTGTTCCTTGCGAAATTTATTTTAAATTAGGGAATACCGATTTAATTTAATTTGATAAAAATCAAATGTCGCTTTCATCTTATCTTAATCAACCGCTTCTTATTCATCACTATCCTGTTTTAGTCAATGGATTGCACATTATAGAGTATATCACTAAATGTATTTTTAATAATGAATTCCCCAAGTATTAAAGTTCTCTAATGCACTCAAGTCAAGTGATATTATTAAATGTCTCTGAAAAAGTTTTACTTATTCAAATGTAATGTTTGTGTCAGCAATTGTGTAAAATGTATAAAAGTATTGCAACTCTATTTTCTTACGTGCTTTAATACAAGTTAACTGTTCTTTTAAATGTTATAAACAATTTTTCAAACGGTGTAAGTAATTATCCTCACAATCTACATTAAATCCACATTGTTCAAATATTTGGAGTGAAATGTGTACTCCGATGAGGTCAAAGAAATCTTTGTCATTTTAGAATCTGCTATTTTAGAATGTAAAGAATATATTAAAGATTGAATCCATTGATCAAGTGATCAAATAATATTTCTAAACAATTTTTTCTTTTACTTGAGAATGTTGTTTACAACAAATTGTTAATAATGCGTCTGAATTTTTAGTTGATTTTTTTATTTTTTGCATGGTTTAAAAAGTTCTCAGCCAAATGTTTCTCGAACAATTAAATTAATTACAAATTTACCTGACATAGTTACCTAAATATAAACGGTTATATTTGCAAAATAGCACATTTAAACAAGAAAACGCAGCAGTTTTATAATTTCTCTTAAAATGTTTTTTTTGCTTTTGAAGCAAATTTAGAATACTGAGTGTAGATTGCTCAGACCCAAACTGTCTCGGGTGATTTTAATCCTATCTTGGTCTCGCGTGCTAGGGATGCACCCCTTGAGAAATAACGTTATATCTCTAATTTGAAAAAAGATTTAACTTTCATTATTTTTCTAGTTATACATATAGTATTCTAAAAATAAGCTAGTATTTTTACTGATATCTTTATCGAAAAATTCGCTGCTTGGTGGTGAATAGGATGGATTTTATGAGAGGAGCACCCCTCGGTTTTCAAAGTGAAGGAAACCCCGTTAAAGATTGATAAGAATGTAATAATTTAGTCCCAAATTTCGAAAACTATTTTGTAATCCTAAATATATTTAATGTCTCGAATTTTTAGAGTAGATGGACAGAATGTTCGAATGATGCTGTGGGATACTGCTGGTCAAGAAGAGTTCAACGCTCTGACTCGTGCCTACTATCGCGGCGCCAATGCCTGTGTGCTGGCATTTTCTACAGTTGATATTAATTCCTTTAAAGCAGTTAGCCAATGGCGCAAACAGGTTTTAATATTATCTGTTTACATATTTCTACACAGTTCATTAAAATTAATGCATTCAATTATTTTGCGCTTTGCAAAAAGCAGCAAAGATAGTGTTTTTCATTTGATTTTGTGCTTCATGTTTCCATGAATTAATTTTTTATTAATTCTATTCGTTAAAGAGCATGAAACATTTTTCGAAAATTTTTCTGCGTCTTGATAGTTAAAAATTAAATTCGTTTATCCTGCGTCATTTCATTGCACTTTCGTCGTTTTTAGTCTCTTGATCTTAGAAACAAGAAGGCTTCCTACTTTTTTGTTTAATGTTTAGGTCACTGACGAATGCGGCCCTGATATTGCAATGGTTGTTGTGCAGAATAAAATGGATCTTGCAGAAGAGGATAATCCTGAACAGGTTTCATTGTAAGGCTTTCTTATGATCGATTATAATGTTTTTATATATATATATATATATATATATATATATATATAATGTTTTAAACCTAATTTGAAGTGAAATCATTAAACTATTTTTAAAGCTTCTTTTAGATTGTCCAGTTTTATAGAAAATTTCATTGGTTTTTCAAACATTTAAAAAACAATTATTCTTTTTCAGCTAAAAAAATGTTTCCTAAATATAATTGGCAATTTTTAAAAAAATAATGTTTGGTTTTGGCACACCTTAATTAATGCATTTTAGCATGCTGTGTGCGTTCGGATTTAATTTATGTGCAATAATCAATGATATTTATATTTTAGAAAAATCGTTTCAAAAACCAGTAAAGTCTTATATTAAACAACAAAAAAAGCTGACACGTTTCACAAGGTATCATAAATTCACATCAGAATTATTTGTTAAATGTCAAGCGATTCAACCACAGTCACCACATTACCGGACATGCTGTCAACCAACTGGTAAATATTTCTCTTACAGGAGGGCTTCTCATGCGGCTGCGAGAAGAAGCAGAGGGCACATTGACTACCTGTTTGGTCAAGTATATCTCACAAGTGCCTTGTAAGGTTGCAATTCGGTGAGTACGCAGACCATTGCAGCTCTCCTTGCTTGCGTGTATACGCAGAGGATCATTATTATTACAAACGAGTCTCATTTGTGGTAAACAACCCCTCAAATAATTGATGCAACCATTCTGACTCGGTATTGTTCACTCTAGAATCATGTTTATCGATTTCGTTTTAACAGACATTTCTTTGCTGACCTCTCAGCTCGCAGATCACAATTTATCAGTCAGCAATTGATAGTATGCTTAAAGAGCTGAATTCTTATTCCATTCTGACACTCATTGCGGAGGGCATATACGTACGAAAAGGCTGCTTTCACTAATATATTATTGGGAACCGTATCTTGGCTGATGTGTGGAGCGATCACTTGGCAGCCTACTTTTGGTGCAATTCTATTTTGCCTTACTTGTCATAATGTCACAACTGTTCTCAGATTGGAATATAGCAACGAACGGTCTCACCCAATCTGCAACATCAACTCTTAATTTTGCATTTATGTGCTCGTTTTAGTTCAAAATGGACGTTCGGGTGTAAACAAATGTTAAGGTTGGAGACTGAGATCATCTAAAATTGCAAATTCAAGACATTTCTCTAAGATATTCAATAATAATAAGCATGCCTGCCTATTTTTTGGACTTTAAGAACATGTTGAGATGTGTAGTTATCCATTGTTTGATTCACTGTTAATTAAGCAAAAGCTTTCAAATGAATTAGTAATTGAACCATTTTAAATTTATTGCTGAATTCAATTAAGATTTTTTTCAACAACAAAATCAATCGTACTGCTCAATATGACACCACACGTTGACTTTAGGTGATTGATGAACCACTTCGTGGATTACATTAGGATTTTCGTAATACCAATATCGACAGTTATGCTTGTGAACATGCCCACTTGTGTGGAACGTCGCCTCATCAGAAAAACAACGGTTCTGTGGATGATTATTATCAATCAAGTCAACAAGCTGTTGACATATCGTGAGACGGGAGGCATGATCATCGTCGAACAAAGCTTGGGTGTTGTGGAACTTGTAGGCTTTCATTCCTGTCGACCTAAGAGACTTGTGCACACACATATGTGAAACATTGTGTATCTGCGCCGCTTTCCGTGTGGAAATGGGTTATGATGAAAATAACTTTCTATTTCCTTAGCCTTGCTTTCGTCTTTTGATCTCCACTTCTCGGCAGATCCTGTACAGATCATGTTGATACAAATCATTCGAACGTGAAAGTGATCATTTTATCTGTTTTCTGAACGCGTATCGAAGTTTCTTCTTCACGCTCGCTGAACTGGTGTGGCAGACTTACGTTCTTCCATTAAAAGCATCCTTTCCTCCGTTGAAAGCATTTTGCAAGTAAAGAGGACGAATTGCTTTCTCTCTCTCTTTAAATCCTTTAAATCCTCTGTTAGATATATAAGAAATGGCGGTTGTCCTGCAAACCAGTAAAAACCAAAATATTCATTGTGCATTCAATAAAATTGGTTTGGAGTGAAAATTTTTTATTTTCGGCTATTTCGGAGCAAAATACTTTACCGGCGAGACTTAATTTACACACTGTATATCGAAATTTTAGTGATTTTCTAGCAAATATTTGCTTCCATTTGAGTTATTTTCTATTTGTGTAAATATTTACACTTAGAAATGGTACAGTTTGAATGTATGTAAAATTTAGGCAAGAAGGAGAGACACTCGCCAAAAACCTAAAAATGCGTTTGCATCGTATTTCAGTGAAGAACAATGACGGTGTTAGGCCAGGTAATTATGAAATTTACTTTTACTTACTGCAAGTAATGTTGGTTTCGTCAAATAATATTCAAGCACTCTACATGTCCAATCGAGGAACCAATTGAATTCTGTCATTATTATCAACTGCGGTTTGCATTAAGTCTTGAAAGCAATATAATTCAATTTCTAATCAAAGACGTCGGAACACATGTTTAAGCCCTGGATTTATAAGTAAATTATTCCAATATTATGCGAAACTGTAATTATTGACAGATCTTTACTGTCACCGATTTTTAAACATTAAAAGGCCATTGAAGTTTCTCAATGAATAGTTGAACATATTGAAAAAGATACGAAACATCTCATTTTATTCCCACTCCATCTTGTTACAAATAATGTTTTTTGGAAATATTGCGTTCAATATTAAAAATTTTGAAATACAAATTGCATTCTTTGCATTACTGTTATCAAAATGTGAATATATAGCAACCATACTGGCTTTCAAATCAAAAACAAGATTTCACATTTTCAGCAGTACTACGTTTAGTAAATGTATTTAACAGGCATTTATGTTCTTTGGAATGCTTGTGAATAGGAGTAGATGTTTTCCTTGTTTATATTCTTACGCCGTAAGAATATACTAAGCCACTCTTTTAGTACAAATTTTTATCTAGATAAGGTTGGAATTGGGCGGGCTTTATCTTATTGAGCCTTTTTATCAAGTTCGTCAAATGTAACCAACATGGCTGTTATATTTCTAAGTGCAATTTTGAAATTCGAATCATATGACAATTTAATTCGAATATAATCCGCCCGAATGTCCACTCGGATATCCACGGCTTATTTAAGTCCAGCCAAATATCCGCAAGTGTATCAACTGCTTTATATAAAGGTATGAACTCCATGTTGCCACCCTCGATTTATTTACATTTTTACTACACTTTACAAATAGAAGTATTATTTTGTAAACACTCATTATTTCAATAAATATCAAAGTTTTAAGTTCAAATTGATCTTTATTTTTAGGAGTGTTGAATTTATAAATCTAAATTTGATAGGCATTCCCATTTTTAAACCCTACCAATAAGGCATCAGACTGTAACTTATGTCATCTAGTAATGGTTGCGCTCTTTCAATGTTTTGGGTTAAGTATTCTAATCTATATTCTTAGTATTCGAACATCTATGCAAAAAGCACTTGGAGTCTTTGAAGAAGCAAAATCAAGTTCCAGAAACCCGTTCCAGTCCAGGACATACTGGTGCGTAATTTACTTGATTTCAATATATTTGTTCTCCTTTATTGCATCATTTTAAACAAACATTCTTTGAATTATATTGGAAGTTAGGGTGTAGACGTTTGTCTCTTACATAATGAGAGCATTATTGATTGACAGATTTGTATTGATGAATAGCCAAATAATCTAAGCATTTGAATGGCATACACGGTATTATATGTGTGTTTTAAGAATAGAAATGATTATCATTTCTGTATTTTGACTATTGTTTAGACGAACTTCTATTTTTCATTGAACATTTGATGTCTTCTGTTGACATTTTAATTTTTGGTATCATTCATGATTTGATATTCGTTTCCGTAAGCAATACTCTACTTGTTTCCGGTGACCCTGTAGTGTGCCTCTTATCGAGTGTTGGTTCAAAAATTTGAGTTTTAGAAATGTATTTTTACAATTGCGTACACAGTTAAACAAATATGATAAAATTATGTGAAAATCATCAGTTAATTTTTTCTTATTCATTCCTTCATTACAAGATCCTTTGAAAATTTACCGCGTAGTCATTTTAAGTCACCTGTCAATTTGTTACAACACTCTTAGCTCTGTTTTAATCAACTCACTCTTGAAATTCAAAAATTTAACACACAAAAGTGATAATCTAACGTGCGGTACTGGATTACAAATTGTTTCATTGTAATCATAACATCGTTCAACTTAATGATTCATTCAGGGCCTTAATATATGTGTTTATGACTCAAACCTATGACTGAGCAATTCGACTAAATATATTACAATATGGTTCATATCAAAGTGTTCGAAACGCGATAAAAGACATTAATTTTTTAAATATCATAATTTACACAAGATAAAATAACCGACTTTTAATTTATAACAATATTTTGCAATTCATAGTCTAATTATCTTCGCAAATTCATCGCGATTGTCAAATGTAGACATTATTAACAAAAAACTCAGTACTACTATACGTATAACGTTTTTGTCATGGTGTTTCAACTTTCACATTTGCAATTAAAATAAGTTATTCACATAATATTTAAGGTATTTGATTGTTAATAAGGCCAATAATTTAGGCACTAAATTTTTGTTTATGAACGATATATTGATTTCGAACACTTTGACTGGCATCTTAAAATAATATATGACCACAAATGCCCTGTCCTATTTTTATTTTCACTACAATAAATGCGGTTATTTTTGTTAAATAAGTAATATGAAGTATAGTTTTCAGAATATAATATAATAAATGAAATTTAGTTCATTCATCGAAAATATTTAACTGAAATACAATTCGCTTAATTTTCTAGTTGTAATCTTTAAATTTACAATTTGGTTTATTGATGTTGATAATTAATACATATAGACAGACACATACGCGCGTGTACGTAAAAATTCCTAATTTACTAATAAGGTTATTTTACTTAGTATTAAATCATTTATAAATATAAGTGTTTTACAATTATCAGCAAGCAAAAGAACAGTACTGCAATTTTTGCCAAAAACGATTTCTTATATTCTTACGTCATTATCTTAATGAAATTGTAGGTGTTTTTTTTATATTCACTTAATGAATCATAGATTTACTAATATTGACAACTACTTGAAATGTTTTTAATTTCATTATAATCTTTTGACTAAAAAAATACTTAGAATTAATCTCTAAGCAGATTATGCTACAAATTTATACATTTTATTCAACTTATAGCAATTGTTTTTTTTACATTTTACATTATTTAGTTTTTATGAATTACATTTAGAAGTCTTTTATATTGTAGCCAGTATTTAAATTATCTTTAATTTTATTCAATCATTTGATTGATCATTGAAGAAGTTTGTTCTTTCAGTGATTAGTATTTTGATGTTATTATTAGCAATCATTTATTACTCGCTACTTTCAAATGTGATTGAAGATCGAACTATTTTAATGTTAAAGGCAATGTGCATCTAGTAAGTTAGAAATCGTATATTACTTTATCCATCGTTTGAAATGAAGTAAACGTTAAAATTGTATATAATTTCAAATTCAAATACCCTGTTTGTAATCAATATTTGATTTTCGCCAATTTTTCTATAACTGTGTTCTTAGGATAATGTGAAATAATGAGAGTTTAGGTTTATTTCGCACTTCCACTGAACCTTCAAATGATGCCAACAACAATCAACCAAGTGTTATCCAACTGCGTCCCTCCAAATCACGAACAACCAAGAAGAAGAGTATGCTTTCACAGAAGTGTATGCTCTTGTAATAGTTGACATTCTTCAATAAATTAGATTTAATAAATTGCGCATATTGAAGTGCCTTTGTATCATGTAGCTTGTATAGATTTGTACATTGTGTAAATTTTGTTCAGAATCAGTGTTGAAATGATAGTGGTTAATTTTTAGATAAAGTTTGGAAGTTGTGAGTTTATTTTGACTCTATTATTATTGTATAGGAAAACTTCGTTATAATAGTATAAAAACCGATAAGTTATTTAAAATTTATAAATAATTAATTTATGTGAAAAGTGATTGCAAATGTACTGCTTAAAGGATCGAAATATTAATGTAAACTACACACTTGAAGTAAAATTTACTTTACTTTTTCCGTAAAATGCTTTTCAAATTTAATTTCTGTCTTAAAATGATTCTATAATTTAATGCAAATGAATTGTTAATATTAATATTCCTAAAAAATCGTTTCAACTATTGATTGCACTTTAGAAAAATATTTTGGAATTTTAAGAAAATCGAGTTGTACATTATAAAAGCGATAGATTCTGAATAAAACTATGACAATCTTAGGGCCGTATAGTAAGAAATTTTTACTTTGTGGAAGCTAATTGTCTGGTGAGATTATTTAAAATTGTGAATATTTCAATATACTTTTCATGAGTTTTATTTCATTTCACGTGTATTTTGTGCCTGAAAGACACTTGAAACTTGATGATGTCAAACAGTGCCAGAAAACGGGCATTCAGAAGTGATGTACTCAGTATGCATTGTTGTTCTCAACTAATATAATGTATTCAATGTTTTTTTTAGCGAATAGTAGTTAGATGTTATTTATTCAGATAAATGCTTCTTAACTAAAAAGGTAAATGGGACTTTATCAATAGTTTATTAAATAGAAAACAAGTAAAAATAAAAAATTTATTTATAAAAGAAAGTATCACAAATAACAAGGGCGCGAATAACATATCATGAAGTTTTTTACAAATTAGGCAATTGTAAATATTCCCTTTACGTTAATGAAATTCAACATATAGCTCTTTCTCTTTTTGATTCGTGACTAAGTTTGAAATTATCAAATCTATTCAATCTTTGTAGAACAGATCTTGCTGTCCCTCTGATTCCTACTTGGTACGTAAATATTGCTCCAGATTTAATAGCTGAGCCTCCACTTTCTTACATTATAAATGCGGGTATTACTTTCGACGTTTCTTGGCCAATTGATTTTTTTAGTCAAACTATTTAAGAATAAGAAAGTCTATATTTAATAAGTGCTCGACAATTATAGAACTTTAATAAGAACATGCAAGATATATTTCGAATTACCAAGTCATCGTCAGTTTTACAAATTATTCCCTCTAAATTTACTAGATTTTACAATAATAATTATAATTTCTTAAATTTTAAAAAGTGGCAAATTTAATTTATAAATATAGTCTTCTTTTGTGTTTAAACTTGGTTGCAAGGATTTTATAAAAATACTCTCAATAATCTTTAAATTACTTGATCTGATGTAATATTTTTTTTATAGAACTGCTAACTTATCAAATATCCTCATAAAAGTATACAAAATGATAGTTACATTAGAATTAAGCATGCGTTATTGCAATGAATTAGTTATGTGAAATAGTGTAATCACTATTATAATATTTAAATCCCAGCCAAGATTATCCCGATATATATTTTTGTTTTAGAAAAAAGTTATTAGCTGCTTTTTAAAAGACTTAAAATTATTTTTTAATTACTTTTGGAAGGATGTTCCAGGTGCTAATAGCACTATTAATAAGTGAATGTTTCAAAATATTTCTATGAAATTTAATGCAAGCAAAATCTCTTTCCAATATTGATGTTAAAGTTCGGAAGCTTGAATAACTTGTAAGGTGGTTAATCATTAATTATCTTCAAGTAGTTTACTACATTTTTAAAAATGATCAGCTTTTTTGGGGAAGGGTAGTTGCAATGTGATTTTTTGATTTGCTAGTTTTTGACACACTGTCAGAGCTCATTTAAACTGGGTTTCGAGCTTTTTTAGAAGGAAATCCTTTAGATTTGTAAATAGCACATAATCATAGCTGAAATGACTAAGAAAATATGCATAAAACATTGATTACTGTAGTGAGAGGAAATTGGTCTGCAATGTAAGAAATGTTTTTTATGCCCATAACCAACCTTTTTACCATGACATCTATTTGAGCTTTGAATTGTAACCTCGAATCAGTGGCGTACGGAATGGGAGGCAATGGCCCCTCTCGACATATAATGGCCCCCTTACCAAAAAATTATTCAAATGAATTTTGGTTTTCATACCAATTGACTCTGACTCGTTTAATTTATAAAATTCAATGTACCTGTAGTGAAGATTATATCGGATATTTCAGACGAAAACTAAGCAAAAGAACATGAAACTATTTCAACTATTTCAAAACACCTAAAAATTGTGGACTAAGTTATGCTGTAAAAATTTTAAAAATGCTGATGCAAAATATCTTAAAATCACGGAAAGCATTCTAGTTAGATCATTTCAACCAAGTCTAAGTACAAAAGATGATTACAGTAGTTAAGAAGGGCTAGACCCCGTTCCAATGGGACACCCTGAAGTTCTCGTAACACCCCATTACTATTTACCACATGGAAATGAGACAATTCTATTGGACGCCATCTAGCGACAAAATATTTTTGACAAAACTAAAATGAGCAAATTAATTTTTTAGACAATTTGTTCAGACCAAAGTGTGAATTCTTGATTTTTAGGATTTAGGCAATCTGATATTTTTGATGACAAATTTCACTTAGGGCGTGTTTGTTGTAACAATGTTTAAACATGCAACGTAATGTTTTAAGGAAAACAATTCATAGATCTACAACCCAAATAAATGATGTGTTATTTGCATTAGAGCATGTTTCCAAGTGCGTTAATATTGATCAAAACAAATATGCAAGAGGTGGAAAACAGCAATTTCTTTAGCAATTGTGTATAAATTGTAAAAGCATACATTACCACAATGGCTTTGAGTGACAAAGTTCAGCATTGTACAACCTTCAAGTTTCCATCTTCATTCTATAATATGACGGCACTTCCACATTCACCCAGGAGGTGGCCGCCAGAAATGCGTTAAGCCATTTATTTAATGTGGCTGGCTTTCCCCAGGAGGCCTATTGTTACCATGGACCTAAACACATAGTAAGATATTAATAAAATAAAAATTATACCTGGTAATCTGTGAGCATATGTTGAGGGGTTGTAAGTAGAGTGGTGCAACATTCAATTGATCTTTTTCTTCCCAAATTGAGGCCATCCCACCAACATTACCTAAATAGAGTAAAAGTGCAATATAGTGAAAATAAATACATATACCTTTGTAGATAGTGTATTTCAGACCAACCATCTCCTGCAAAGTCTAAACAAGAAATGAGTGCAATTTAAAATAAACTCTTTAAATATAACATTTTAAAAAAATACTTGTTCAGAAATAGAAGTGAAACCACAAGACAAAATTTATTTACAAAAGCATCACAAAATCCAGTTAAATGAGTTTATCTAAAACAAATGTAAGTAATAGTTTTATAGGAAAACTAAATACAAGTCTCTTTTCTTTGTTATTCACCAAGTACATGCAGTTTTCATTGTTGTGGGGTGATGAAGATCTTTTTTGGAGGAGGTCCAGTGTTGATATTAGGAGCAGGTCGTTTCAACTGTGAAGCAGGAAGTGTAATATCTAAAAACACATATGAATATTTTATAAAATAATTAATAAGCTTAACTCTATGTCCATAAGGCAGACTTTGATATTTATCCAGGAGGTAGTGCTTATCATCATAAGGCATTAGGGATATTTTGTTGGTTGTCTGCACTGCAATTTTGTGATTGTGACTTCTAATGGCTGTCATTGGATGACAAACAATTTCCTCATTGTCCAAAATTGATTTGAAGAGATCAAAGTTCATCATCTTCTTGACAGCCCCAACAACCCCCTTTGCGCTTGCCTTCTCATTGCATTTACTATTTGAGACATACTGTACAGAGTACATTTTTGATTTCAGAGCAACCACCTGACTGATGACATCACCACCAAGTTCGTCCTTACTTTCAAATATGTCTTTTTATTATTTTCACTGAATAATGGTGAGTCTCTAGAATAATTTGAAAAGT
>CABFPE010000317.1:186534-198903 GCA_900660155.1 Hofstenia miamia
TATATATATATATATATATATATATATATCGAAATGTGTATTCTCCAAAAATAGGAAAAAATGTTTTTCAGGTGATTAATATTTCCTACTGTCCCAACAAAGGTCACTAGTAACAGAAGTTAAAGGTGAATTAAAATATTCTCTGACAGAAAACAAGTCATTAATAGGTGAAGGGGGATTGAATATCAACCTATTTGAAGAATACTGAAAGAGATAAAGTAAATTCTTTACTTATGCTGTTGATTTTAACACAATTAATTCCAGTATACCAACTAGACTAAATAACTCTTCCACATTAATTGATTACTTTCTCGTTGAGAACATTAACGATTATAAGTACATGTATGCCGGCAGCGAATGCCCCTATTCAGATAATTGTAATATAACTTGAATTTCATCAAAGAACATAATACATAGAAACGAAAACATATGGGTAGAGATTCGAGAAAAGAATCCAGCACTAATAGAAATTCTAAAAACTCGCCTAGAGAATGAATCTTGGGATAGCGTCTTTCTATCCAAGGATGTAAACTGCATGAACAATTCATTTATTCATTCATTCACGACGTATATTAATCTATAATGTCAAACCAAAAGAATTTTTTCTAAACATGAAAATTGTAGTTATCATATCGCATGCTCTTCCTGGTTAACTCCCAACCTTAAAAACTCGTCAAATGCAAAAATCAGCATACAAACTTACGAAATAAAACTGTTGATAACTACCGGTTATATAAATTGCAAAGAACAAATCTAATATTGAACTAAGAGCGGCAGAAAATTGGTATAGGCAATCGTATTTAGTAGAATAAATTACCCTAAACAAAGTATTGAACAGGAATAAGAGTCATATGCAACACTAGCATTTTACTGAAGATACCAATGGGAGAATATTAACTAAATCTAAGGATATTACTAAAGGATTCATTAACCTAGGCAAATATCTAGGATCTTCGGTGCCACTTACACTTGAAAAATATAACTGCAAGCTCCCCCAAAATTCTCTTTCATTCCGATTTATGACTCGATGCAAAGTCTTTCAAGCAATTAATAAATTAAAGGTCAATAAGTCACGCGGACCTTTAGAATACCGGCATGGTGTACTAAAGAGAGTGCAACATTCATTAGTAGTCCCAGAGGCGCACCCAGAGGGGGGGAACTGGGGGGACGTTCCCCCCCTCAACAGAGCACAGATGCTTCCATTCCTCATGAAATGTATGCTGGTATGATAACATAGTACATATATATTAAGCAATGCTTCAAATCTATCTGCAGGCGTAAGCAATAATTAATTTATATTGCAATTATTACAATAATTGGAAGTCGATTAATCTATTGAATACTTTAGAAGAAGAAAAATTACCAATAATTCGCAATTATTTAGGTTCACTAAGAACGTTCTCACAAGCATTAATGGATGAAAATCTTGGTGAAACATAATAAAGTCCCAATTCGAAAATCAATATTGTCCTGCCTAGTAAATTAATACAGTATTGGCTATTGCATGTGTACAGCACAGTTTGATGAACAAAATATACATTATGCTTCCACTACTGAATTCAATTTTTTATATATTGAAGGCATAACATTAACCCTATTTCGCACCATTGCTATCTTTCTGTCACACGCCTCATATTGTGATGTCAAACCTAGAATGATCANTAAATTATATTTTGCAAAATGTGAAAATAATTTGGGCACGGTTTCTGTATTTTTACCTGTAGTGAAATATGGTGAATTACATAGCAATGCTAAAAAAACAATACTGAGATTATGTTGGATAGTCACGCCCAGCAACATAGCAGAATCCGTTCGGGTAACGGTGCTGTCATTAAGTAAGATTTCAGGAGGCATTTTAAAGTCTTTTANTTTGTGGACGCACAGTATTAATACGGCATGATCCTCAGTCCTGTTCTCTCTTCTGTTAACAGGAGTTGAAGTCGGAGCCGCGGTGGGCTGGGGCTCGACTGAGCTATTGGAAAAAAGGGGCTGAAATTGAAAAAAATAAACTATTACACAACAGTTGTAGTGAATATTATACAATTTCTTAAACAACGTTTTGAAATTGTACATCAGTATTATCTATTTTTGAAAAATTCAATNGAGCCGCGGTGGGCTGGGGCTCGACCGAGCTATTGGAAAAAAGGGGCTGAAATTGAAAAAAATAAACTATTACACAACAGTTGTAGTGGATATTATACAATTTCTTAAACAACGTTTTGAAATTGTACATCAGTATTATCTATTTTTGAAAAATTCAATCCAGAATTTTCAACTTCAGTGAGCACATTTTCTTAAAAGTTGAGTTGGGCTTGATTCAAGCCTGCAAGAATTAGGCCTAAGTTTTTGGTTGGAATAACTAAGAAATAAGAAAGTAAGAATTTTTTAAAGATCATCCCACCACAAAAAATGGAAATTTTTCCTATTGAGTTTAGGATCAGTTAACAGGACAACAGTCTGTGTTCGAAATAGTCCTCACCTACTGAACCACGGAGCAGATGTGTGTTTGTCAATCTTAGTAATGGTTGAATAGGGGTGGGGAAAAATAATTCAGTTTTAGTAATTGTTAACAAACATTCATAGTATGCTGGTTACGTTTGCTATGTTGAAATTTAATTATAAAAATGACATAAGAAAGTAGATATATGAAATAGTAAACCTTAAATTGAATAGTTGAATTTTGTTAATATCAATCTTTCTGTTTTGGGTAGCATGTCAAAAAGTGTATACTATTTAATTTCCCTGACAATGCTTTTTCCATTGTTGTAGTGAAAATCTTCAGAATAATGAATTTATAAGCTAGTTTGCATGTAAGAATATCTATGAAAATATGTATATATATATATATATATATATAATCTAAAGAATAGTTCCCCTCCTCAGAAAAAAAGCTGGGTGCATCCCTTAGTAGTCCTTTATGCCATATCAGCAATCACTGCATAAAACTAAATACCTTTCCATCAATGTTAAAATTGGGTAATGTTATTCCACTATATAAAAGAGATAACCCACTAAGATGTTGCAATTACCGGCCTATTTCAATTATCTCGTCTTTAGCAAAATCTTTATATAATATTTGACCAAGTAAACATTTATCTCTATAACAAATCAATTCTTTCGAATACTCAATGCGACTTTCGCAAAGCTCACTCCACCTTTGATGCTTTACTTTACTCTCCTGAAAATTGGAGATCTTATCTCGATAATAACAATTTTATAACAATTGCTTCTATTGATTTTTCCAAAGAATTCGATTCCATTGATCATTATATTCTTCATAAAAAGTTAGAACACATTGGTTTCGACTCTAATAGTATACATTTTGTAAGGTGGTACTTAAGTGATCGTTTTCAAAGAGTAAAGAATTTTAGGGCCTTTGTTTTTTCTCGTTTTATGTAAATGATTCAAAAGCAATTTAAGCAATGATTGTTGAATAGTGCAGTATGCTGATAACACGTGTATATACACATATGATAAAAAAACATCAAATTAGAAACCAATCTCTCTCAACTGCTAAAATGTTTAAATATGCACCATTTAACTGTAAATCCTTAGTAAGAAAGTAAGTAATATCTATAAACAGCCAGTGACCAAAAGGTCAAAATGGCTTTGCACAACAAAATTAATAATATAAAAGAAAAAACAATAGTTAATAGCACTAACGTAGTGAAGATAAAAACTGAGGAGGTAAAAAACGTCTGCACCAAGCATGTGAAAAGTCATAGCTATACTTGAACAATCATCCTCATTCCAACAAATATCTAATTCCTTTCACCTTTTTCAACAAGACTTTCCTTATCACTTTTTATTCCTTTTACTAATTCAACTCATCACACATGGGATCTCAAGGTCTTCAATATTTGTCACCAGTTGATTGGGATTTTCCTATTTCATTAGATTCTTATGAACTTCAACTTATTGAATTTCTTTCTGATCTCGCGCATATTGAATTAGGGAATTGTCCAACACATGCTTCTGGTCTTATTCTTGATCTTGTTTAATCAAATTTACCCGATACGTTAATTTCTCCTGTCAGCTTCCCTTCTGATCATACATTTCTTCTTGCAACAATCCAGTTTTTGTCTTCCTCCATTATTGAATTTTCTTGCAATAGTTTTTCCTTGGTCAATATGTTCCATTTAATAGTTTCATTAATTCTATTAATTCTTCTTTTGTTTTTGATCTTCTACGCACATTCCCTCCAAATGATCTGCTCCAATTCTTTCAAAGTCTTCTTTTCCCTGTGCACTTCCTCTTTATTCCCCGTGAAAGAAGGCGTCATCAACTTTTACCTTTCTTTTACTCTTCTCATTCTGTCCATCTTCACAATAAATTTAGACATCTCAAAAACTTATCTGCTCAACCATGTGGCAAATTTAATCTTTTGGAGAGAATCTCGACAACATCCAAAAGTTTATCAAATTCTATTGGGTTGGATAATGCTACTTTTCTCCATTCCTTTTCTTCCAAACGTTCCATCAGTGCTGGACACAAATTCATCAAATCCCTTTCCAACAACAACTCTCTTCCTTTGGCCATTGAATTCAATGGTAAGCCTGCTCAATCTCCCCGTGACATATCAAATCTTTTTATTAAATATTTCTGTTCTGCACTCTCTCTCCTTAGCTCTTCTCCTGTAAGTAACCATAGAACTGACTCCACTATAACCTTTCAGAAGTTTTGTACTCTGTTAAGTCGCACTCCATTCCCTGTGACCAGTTATCACCTGTTCTAATTAAAAACACTGTAGCCTCTCTATCTGATCCTTTGTTTTAGCTGTACCAATCAATCTTATTTTCTACGTTTCCTCAAATTTTAAAAAAACTGTTATTATTCAAATCATTAAACTTGGCAAGAATCTTCTAAGACATTTTTGTTCTTCCTATCGTCAAATTTCCATTCTTTCTCATTTATCTTTTGTCTTTGAAAGGATAATTTTCAATGTTATTTATCTCGTCCTCCGTCCTTTGATTTCCGAATCTCCGTACGGTTTCATGTCTCTCAAATCTACTGTCCTCTTTCTCTTCTACGTTTCCTTGACACAGCTTATTCGCATTTTATAGAAGTATACCTCTTTTTACTGCAACCTTGATGTTAAAATGGCCTTTGATGAAGAGCGGCCTGTTACCTCTGTTGTTTCCCAGGCTTCAATTCTTGGTCTTCTTTTGTTCATAATCTTCATCAATGATTTTACGACGACTATCACTGCTTCAAACTCTATATGCATGTTATATGCCGATGACACATGCATATTTTCTTCCGATCTCGGAAGTATTTGAACCAGCTGTCAATCTAACCCTTAATGGTCCTCTTCTTTTCAACACCTCAAAATCTGTAGGTCTCTAATTTTCTTTCTCCAAAAATCATTCTGATTTTCTTAAATGACGTCATTGTTCCCTTCAAACCTTAAGTTTTGATTTCCAGTTCTCTTTCCTGGTCTATGCATATTTCTTACAATGCTAAAAATTCTCTTCTACCTTTTACTTTCTTAAATCCAATATGCCACGTTCTTCTAACCCCTCCTCCAAATTTACAATTTTTTACTCCTATAGTGTTAGGACTTTTTGATATGGATCACAATTCTTCGTTCTCAACTAAAATTGATTAATTTTCAAATAAAAAAATTTCATAATTTTACTATTAGTAAACCTCAAAAGTCATTTTTGAGGACTGCCACACTATTAGTCTTTTGACTATAATCGAAAGACTAATCGTGTGGCACCCCCTTTAAAATCCTGCTTCAAAGTGTTTGATATCTATATATCTCTATGAAGAAGAAGAAGGAAAATCTTCATTAAGAAATTACTTAAACTATATATAATTATTCTGATGGCAACTCTGAAAGCGTCAATAAGTTGTAAAAACATTATAAAACATAATATTACTGCCTTGGATTATGGCGTTTGAATTTCAAGTTAACTGAATAATCCAAATTGTAAAGTTTGAAACTCTTACATTTGAATGCTACTATTTCTTTCCCTAATCATAGAAATATCTTTTAACATTCTCTTTAAATGTCTTCAATTTATTCAATTGCTTTATTTCTCTAAGTAAATCATTCTATATTTTCATAGAAGTAGTGTTAATGAACGATGTTGTTAATACATTTAAATGAATGAGACATTGAGGATTTAAGAAGTATTCACTCAATGTCTTTATTTAATATTATTACTAAAAGAATAATTTGATATTGCTTGCTTCATTGTCCATTTTCAGTGTTAATTATCTTTCTTTAGGAAGCCTTCATCTACAACCATGTATTACCCTAATGAAATTGAATTAAAACTATGGCATGAATCAACTGAATTTTCGCTTTGGCTGGTAGCTGCTGAGATATTTTGCTGAGTGCTCTAAAGGTGTGTTTACAGCTTATCAATCAAATCGCAATTGAACGCTCAATTAGGACAAATTCACCTGTAAACAGCTATGATCAATTAATAAAACTAATGAAATCGAGCTTATCAATTGCGCTAATGCTGCTGTAAACGCTTAAAAGACGAACATATTTGCACAATTGAGATGAAAGTCGGGTTCAAAATCCTTTTGAAATGTCGTCTTTCATTTCTCTCCTAATAGTCAATTACAAGTTTCAATTAAAGTTACTTAGTTTTAAACGCTGTGTCAATGACAAATGAAAGTTATAAAAAAGTTCAATTGAGACACTGTAAACAGCGTATCAACAACAATATACTTTTCTCTTCTCTTCTGTTTTAATTCATTGATAAGCTGTAAACGCACCTTCATGGAAATAGCCACTCTTTTCATAATATTTAATTGCTTTTGAAAAATATACCACAAGTCAAATGTAATTCTCAAGTATTGAAAGTTTTCCATTTATTATATTTGGTTGCCATCCAATTCTAAATTATGTCAAGGAAATATTTTGACGTTGCTTTTGATTTTATAATTCAAAAATGAGTTTTGCTAGGATCAAACGCACTTTGAGTGAGGCAAATTTGTAAGATAATTAAGCATCATTATCCTCAATTTTCAATCAACATATTTGAACAAAATAGCATTGTCATCAATGCATTGATAACATGTAATTAGTCGTTAACATGAATATATTAAANATGTCAAGGAAATATTTTGACGTTGCTTTTGATTTTATAATTCAAAAATGAGTTTTGCTAGGATCAAACGCAATTTGAGTGAGGCAAATTTGTAAGATAACTGAGCATCATTATCCTCAATTTTCAATCAACATATTTGAACAAAATAGCGTTGTCATCAATGCATTGATAACATGTAATTAGTCGTTAACATGAATATATTAAAAACCAAGTCTCCCAAAATTGTTCCTTGTAGAACATTAAGTTCAGCTCGTCGTTTTCGATTATTTAAATGGCTGGATGAAAGAGCTAGGTTTTGATTAAACATTGTAATTGTTTATGCTTTTGTAAGCAAAATACCATGTACGATAGAGTAAAAATTTAGAATGACTTTAATAAGCAATGGCTGTATATGCCTTATTGCTTTATACCCCCATTCCCATTTTTCAGTGGCACATATGGAGTGTTAGAATGAAGATTTTATTTATCTATATCAAAATGCCACACTGGCACTGAACTGAGATTGTAAGGCTACCAATGTATGTAATTTACAGAAATTTTATCAAAAGTACCGGTATATGGATTATAACCAGTGGAACAAATTTGTCTGTCATTGACATTTGTAACCATACTTTTTTCTTTGTGTAAAAAGATTGCTGTCATTGACAAACTATTTTTCCAATGACAAAGGAAAAATGGCAATGCGATGTTTCGGGGCGCATAAAAGGTTCATTTGCTACAAAAATAGTTAAAATTAAAAGGTCAAATTTGTCAAATATAATAATTTGTTTAACCATTGTTAGGACAATTTCTCTTGAATTTTCAAACAATTTCTCCACGTCTATTAGAAAAGGGCGAGATATTGGTGAATGTCCTTCAATGAAATGGTGAACATTTCCACTAAAAGGCATTGCTGAGGTTGAACTAGTTCAAAACATTAATTATTTTTTTAAATTCCTTCAAATCATCCCAATCTTTAAGGTACTGAGCTCAGAATCCCATGTTAACTGACCTCAACCATTTTGCAGAAGTTGTAGTGCTAACACACCTACAAATGGTCGCGATTCAACACAATTTTAGCACTTAAGGGAAAAAGAGGTATCCCTCTGTTCTGTGTTTTTGAATTTGGATATCTTTATTAGATTGGAAGTTTTCAGGGCATAAATGTTTTCTTAAAACTATGATCAAAGTCTTTAAACAAATTCCTGGGTAGTTTAGGATTCATTCTAATTTCTTACATTTAATTAAAATTCTAAATTTAAATGTATTCACACAAAACACCAATTTTTCGTTTTAATTTTGTTTAATTAATTTTATTTTAGCTAAGAATCACTGTAAATAAAGACTCTTTTCGCATAAAATATGATAGAAAGGTTTTCGAATTTCCTCATAGAACTCCTTTGGAAGCAAAGTGCACACGGCTGAATATTCGTGGAGATTGCGTAAAAATTCGAAAAGCTGTGCTGATTCCAAAAGATGAAAATGACGAATCAGATGATGAGTCATCATAAGTTATTTGAAAACTGAAAGCTTTATAAACTCTTAGCAAATTCTTGGTGAAGTTTAATGACTAAATCTTTCCACGGAAAAATGATTGATTTATATTTATTTGGTTTGTTGGTGATTTGATGCTGCACTAATATATACGAACTAAGGTGTACATTCATGAATAAAAATCAGGCGAAAAATTTCCTAAGTAAATATCTATCGAATTTTAATATACACTAAAGCTATGAAACAGCTAAAGATAAAATTTGTTCATATTTCTATTATGCTGGATGAAGACAATTTGGTTTCGAAATGCATTGAAATATTAATCGACACATGCTTAAGCTCATAAATGTATGTACATATTTCATAAGTCGTCTTCTCAAGACAATAGAATATACTGCGATGTAATGCAAAACTTTTTGAATATGATATAAATGTATTACTACATAGTTTTTCATCCAGTACAACTTGAAGACATGAAAAGAAAAAGTTTTTGCCACAACTGATTTTGCAGTATCCTTTATTTTCACATACCTACTGAATAACACCATTTTCATATTTTCATCTTTGTTGACAAATTCTCCGTTTCATCGAATTCATTCCTCCAATGCTGAACCGTTGTTCTCAGTGGCGGTTCACGTCCAAAATTCTCTTTTAAAAACGAACTAGTGATGAACATTTGATCCTTAATAGAAAATTGGATATCTCCTCTTGGTTGTCTAATAAGTTCCTTCCGTTTTTGAAACAATTCGTTATATTAAACCAATATCAAAATGAAATCCTATTAACAAATTATATAATTAGCTTGTCTTTACCAGGTCTTGTAAGCATTCATTACTGAATTTGACCGCAAGTGCTGACCTCCATGAATCTTCAAAGCTGACACATCCACCATGAAATCGTTGAAACCAATCATATGCCATACTTTTATTCACAATGCACTCTCCAAAAATTGAATTAGTGTGGCAACGAGATGATGCAACTGTTTCACAGCGTATATATTGATAATGTAAAATTCCTCTAACGTATTGCTTTAAAATTTCCCTTCTAAAAGGCTATATATCACAGGAAACACTGATTTTGAAAAGACAGTATCTGCGTTACAAAAGCACAATAGAACATAAAGTTGCACACAAAAACAGTTAATGAATTAAACTTGCAAAGACGGGGAAAATGGCGGTAAGATTTGCTTGTTCTCAAACCATATATACTGTAACATATATATATATATATATATATAATGTAATGGTTTTTTAGCAATATTCTGATAATTTTAACTTCTCATGATACTACTGATTAACATTGATCAATGAGGCTATCTGTTGTAAAATGAACAATAAAGTTGTGCGTAGGTGTAACAATCAATATAATATTGATGGATTTCATTTTAACACCGTCCTTGTTATGGAGATATCTCAAACTTTTCACACTCAAATTGTTGCTTTATGTCCAGTCTGGCATGACAGTCTGATTGTCTCAAACATAATGGGACATTACAAGATATTTTGTCACTAAATTTTGTATCTCTCTAGTGGCGAATGTTAAGAAATCATTGATTCGTAAATATTTTTATTATTGAATTTTTGAAAAACCGAAAATTATGCAATTGCTACATATATCTAAAATACCATAAGGAAACACTTGTTGGTTAACTTTAAAAAGCTTAACGTCCATTTTAAAGCCAAAACTTTTTCTTCATTTACAAAGAATTTTCTTAGAGCCTATTAGCAAATTTAAAAATCTTGGGGCATCGGTAGGTCTATTGGGAAACAAACTTTAATACAATATTGAAAATTTCTCATTAAAGCATATTGCTGTGCCTGAGGTTGTTAAAAAGATTAACACTTTTTCTTTTCAAAATTTTGAATTTTTCAAAAAGATTTAAATTCTCTCCATAACCAGGGGCGTACCCAGGATTTTCTGACGGGGGAGACGTCATTGTTATTCCCTAATGCGGGGCAAAGCCCCGCGAAAATTTTTGGAAAATATTGAGAAAATAGACCCTAAAAAATGCATTTCACGATCCTAGATTTTAAATTTTTCAATTTTTTATGGAAAATTTTTTGATTTATCCAGTCAAAATTAATTTTGAAAACCTGACGGAGGGGGGACATTCCACCATGTCCCCCTGGGTACGCCACTGTCCATAACTAATGCTAATGTATTTATAAGGTTTTGAGCCCATGGAAGCAATAATAAACTTTGACTGTTTCTTGATATGTGCAAACATATTTCAAACCCATTGAGGCCTCAATGGGACAGATCTACGTCAGATTGAATATAGTTTTAATAGTTTTTGAGCTATAAGCGTTTAAAAAAATTTATAGGATAATGAACATTTTTCAAAAATCCCTGGGCTGTTCGTGCTAATAGTAAAAGTAAATAGATAGCTAGTATTTGAAATTTTGCAAAAAGTATAATCACAAGTATTGGCTAAACATGATCCATTAGTTATCTAGCTGTCAAATATGCACCAATCGACTTTCACTATAGTAATAAACCAGGATATACATATAAAAACGAATATATATATATATATATATATATATACATATCCCATAAGTGCAAATCTTCCGCATGATAGGGTTCTATTTTTTGTTAATGAAAATTACACCATTTTACTATCTATACTGGCCTGCTTCAAATGGCAACATTCGTAAACGTATTTGGCAAAAAATGGTATTTGAAAGGACTAATCTTGGCACATATTTTCAAATTGTGGATTATAACCAATTTCAACAAACGCTGTTTTTATGCTTCCTACAGATGACTTCAGAATAAAATGTGCTGCTAAAAATGATATATTGCAGATTTACATACAGATTTCCGATTTGGATAATAAAAAATGAAAAAAAGGCGGGTAAACTGAAACTACTTTTACTCATTTCTTTACATTACCTCAATTGCAGTAATATACAGGTATCCATGAAACGCTGTTTTTAAATGTACAAATAACTTTGAAAAAGTATTATAGAAAAAACTATCGTCGCTTACAGTTTAAGATAGCAAGTAGAGACAGTAATTTAATAATTTCCGTTTTGAAAACGGTATTGACCAGCGCAAAATATCTTGTAATGGCCGTAAATATCAATATATATAACAATATAATCGTAGAAATAGTTTTGCGCTGAAAACTCTTAGTAATCGCCCAATAGTCACATCTGCAACTATTTGCCACAGCCATTTCTTTTATGCAATAGCGCGAAGTGTCCTGCAGTGTCAGGGGTATCCAATGGCACTATTGGTCAATGTTTGAAAAACACATTTCATCTTCAAGTCGAGAAGACGGGACAAAAACCACTACTGACCTCTAAAAATATTCATGATAGATTGAAATTCTGTCACAAGTACAGACTTTCGACAGTTGCTGATTGGAATAACCTCTTGCTCAGCGAAAATTTGTTAATGGTGGTTGTGAGATTGTTAGCCGCCCGAAAGTTGAATACTACTGCTTAACCGTCGTCCAATATTCAGCAAGCACGATGATATGGGGATCAATGTCATCATCTATTCGTTGTTGCATTTGGTTTTTTTAAAAATGAAACATTGAAGGCATCCAACTATCTAGTAGTTCTTCAGGATATATTACCTAACATGGAACAAGTATCTTCTGAGACCATGACCAGACCCTAATCCCATAGAGACTATGAAGAAAATTTTTAAATCTAAGGTTCTCATTGTGCTCCAACAGGCTGTGACGATTTCAAAAAAAGTTCTCAACCTACATCAAGATTAAAAACTCAATGGAATTTTCCAAATATAGAAGATTGTCACCAGACTTTTTGCTAGACCTCTCTGTTTCTCTCTCTCTCTCTCTCTCTCTCTC
>CABFPE010000317.1:227260-267131 GCA_900660155.1 Hofstenia miamia
ATGTATTCAGAAACAGATCCATTTTACTTTGGTCATTAGCATTAAAATAATTGAGGTTCCAATCTCCGAAAAGTACTAAATCTTTATTTTCAGAACAGGCAAGTGATAATTCTTCTTCTAGTTGTTGAATAAAAAAATTGGCAAATTTCTTATGCGGACAGTATGATACATTTAATAATTGTTTTTGAAATCTAGAATTTTTAATTGGATTAGTAATTTCAACCCATAGACTGTCAAAATTTGATGTGTTAGGACTTTTAATATCGTTGCGTATTTTGGGATTGAATGACTTTGGAACTAAAAGTAATACACCTCCACCTTTTGATTTTCCTAACATATTGTTCAAAACTCTATCCTTTCTAAATAGTGCAAAATTTTCATTAACAGACCATGTGCTATCTAGATCGTCAATCTTTAGGCAAGTTTCAGAAATTGCGAGAATTAAATCATTTTTAGTATTTGAACGAATTCCTTATATTCGAAATTTTTAATACTTAGGTTCTGAAAATTTAAATGTACGTAATTCACAATATCTGAGCCGGTATTCATTTTTTTGATGTATGATTCAAAATTTAAAATCGGACCGGGATTAGTCTCAATACCATATACTGCTAATAATAGGAAAATTATGAGAGAAATAACAAATGAGTTTTTTAAATCGATTATGATAATACAAATGCGCCTGGTTAAGAAAGTTAAAGCTGTTTTTGAATAGCGAATAGTTGAGTTATATGTATTGAAGTAAAACTGTACTGTTTCTAAAACAATATATTAAATTTAATAAACTTTCTCAAACATTTTTATGCTTAGATAAACATTATAATAGCTATCACCACACAGCAACTAAGATATGGAATAACTTAGATCACGAAATTCAAATCGAAAAGAATTATAAAAAATTCCGGAAAAGTTAGACGAAGCAGTCTTAACGACAGCAACCCACTACACTCATTCGAAAGTTTTGTATAGCACTAGAAAGCTACACACACGCACGCACACACAAATTTATACTATATATATTTTATGATTATTTTGTAAATACATGTAGCTTTGTACTAGTACTTTATAGCAATACGTTTGCTTTGACTCTTATCCATGCACTAAATACAGTTAGATGTTTTCATTGACCATACCTTTGTAGAATGACCATATTGGCCACAATTACTACATTTTCAGAAAATACGAATAATTCTAAAAACAAGTTTTAATTTTCTTCCAATCAACACACTTCTCAATTTGCTGAAAGCTTTACAGTATTTCTTTGCACTTGCGTAATTGTTAACATTTCAATATTTTAATTCACAATGCTCCATTTCAAAATCCTTGAGAATATTTTCATTGCCAGCAAATAATTTCGACTTAAATTCTTTAAAGTGAATTAAGTATTTATATAAAGGTATATTATTAATCTTGATTTTTGGCATATTTGATGGATTTTTATGCTTATGTTCCTAAATTTTCCAAGTGCTCTTTGTTATATTTTCATCTTCATCAGTTTTACAAATTCAAACAATATATTTTTCATTTAATCGCAATTGTGCCACACTTTTTCGTACCTAATTTTATAATTGACTTCTCAACATTTTGAACAATTTTTTTTGCATTCTTTTTCGTTTAATGAAGCTAAGACAGAATTTTGCATTCTACAGCCAAATAAAAGCAATTACGATGCTTATTTTATGACTTGATATTCAATTAAAATTGGCATTAAATATCCCAACGAAAAACTCATCGTAAACTAAACTACATTTCTAGGTCAATTCTTTTTTCAAATAACTTGCCATATTGAATACCCTTCTGACATTCTTCAAGCTAATCAAAAACCAACCACCTCATAATACTAATAAAATACCGGGATTTGCTCAAACAGAATTTAAGACCAAAACTTTTTACATGTGTTGAGAATAAGAAAATATTTTTAAAGAAATCTATTATTAATGTAGACATTCGAACTTAGAATTCGGTACCTAAAGAAATTAATATATTGAAATCTTTTAAAAAGCATTTAAAAATCTTTAAGCAAAAATATATTTCTGGTAAAATGGCAAGGATACAAATTTTATAACAATGACTACTATGACTCGTTATTAAAATATTACTAAAGTAATTTTTTTCCTAGCCTGGAAGATTTCTTTTGTAATTTATGGGAATTGTATATACGTCTTTTATGAATTTAATGACGCTATTCAGATAAATTATCAGTTATTTAATTGTTAAGATTTATCTGGCTAAAGTATCATCACCATTATTTAAATTATTACTAGAAATTACCAATTTGGATTTTTCGCATGCATTTTGGGGCGTCCAAAAAACCAGTAGCATAAAATTGCAATTTTCATATTCCATTTTTGATGAACACATGAAATTACACTTCATATTTTATAATTAATAACTTGGTCTTTATGTTACAATAATAATAATAAAAATTCTGATGCATTGTTGATAAAATGTTGATTTTCAAATGCTATTCCTTAACTTTCGATTTCAAATAAGTGAACATTGAGATTTCGATAGACGAATTGTACTGTTATATCAGTATAAGTTGTATGCAATATATTAGTACACCAGCTAAGCTACACAAAATCAATGTATTTTGTTCTCCAATATATTGCACTTGTTTGCAAAGATTTTTGGGGAATAACTATTTCTGCAAAAATAGAACACTAAGATGGTAGAAATCATTTAAGAAACTATTTCCAAATTTTTTGAGTTTCTGGAAGACTTTGCGACATTATAGAGCATTCAACTTGATCCCCACTGACAGATCCCTATCAAAAAATCCTGCCATTCTTAATACTTTTTCAGATGATATTTTATATTAAGGATGCATGATTACCAAGCAATTAAATTTAGCGAATCAATAGCTAAATTGTGTCATTTCATTTTATTCTGTTTCATTTAAAAAGACAATGCAAATTAAAAGATAATTTATGAAAATAATATCATTTAATATAGCTATGCACTCGACGGTGTATAATAAAGTTGAGTCCAGCAGAATTAGTAATAAATCACATGGCGTATTTGCGAGTCCAATCTTTGGCCAGGGCATTATATCTACCTCTATCAGATTTGTACAGCCGAGCAATATCAGGAACCAACGGATCGTCAGGATTTGGATCAGTTAACAATGAGCAAATTGACAGTAGAACTAAATTGTTAATAAAAAGGAGTATAAATTATATAAATTCAACAGAAATGTTATATAAAAAATAAAAATTTCTAATTTTACTTTGGATTACAAGTATTGAATTGCTTTAGAGAAATGAAATAAAAATGTTAAACACCTTAAGGTGTGTTCCCACTATCGACTTTTATCATCTGTCAAGAAATCGGTGATAAAAGTCGATAGTGTGAACACTCTATCTGCTTTTTTATCGGCTGATAAAAATCGATAGTCTGAACGCTCCATCCGATTTTTTGGCAAAACAGCCAGATTACTATCATCTGATAATTTATCAGCTGATAAAAGTCGATAGTCTGAACGGTACTAAAACTAGTCGAATAGCTACTTGAAACTAATTGCTTACTTCTCAAGTAGGGAACAGACTTCCAAAACGTAAATTATTGTCGTTGAAATATTTCAACTTCAAAATGCGTAAACATTGTTTACATTCCAAGACAAACCAATCCATAAACAGATGTTGTTGTTTTTCTTACTGTCAATGAAAAGATGATAATTTATCATCTGATAAAAAATCGATAGTCTGAACGCTCCATCCGATTTTTTGGCAAAACAGCCAGATTACTATCATCTGATAATTTATCAGCTGATAAAAGTCGATAGTCTGAACGGTACTAAAACTAGTCGAATAGCTACTTGAAACTAATTGCTTACTTCTCAAGTAGGGAACAGACTTCCAAAACGTAAATTATTGTCGTTGAAATATTTCAACTTCAAAATGCGTAAACANAGTCCAATCTTTGGCCAGGGCATTATATCTACCTCTATCAGATTTGTACAGCCGAGCAATATCAGGAACCAACGGATCGTCAGGATTTGGATCAGTTAACAATGAGCAAATTGACAGTAGAACTAAATTGTTAATAAAAAGGAGTATAAATTATATAAATTCAACAGAAATGTTATATAAAAAATAAAAATTTCTAATTTTACTTTGGATTACAAGTATTGAATTGCTTTAGAGAAATGAATAAAGTGGGAACACACCTTTACATTCGAATTTATATCATAAAAAATGCAAAAGAAAGTAACAACAGCTAATGCAAACAGACATCGCATTTTAGCTCACCAGCATCCACATCTACACAAGTAGGAAGGAGTGTGAAATAAAAATCGCATTTCTCCACATCATAAAATTTGGAGGACCAAAATGGTGGGTAAAAGGAAAACTGTGATATCAGGCATGCCAAAAACTCTCCCCCGATGTACATACCCTTTTAATTATTCAAGCTCCATAAAGGGGTGTCACTCGATTAGTCTATTGATTATAGTCAAAAAATGTTTTGGTTATAGTCAAAAGATTAATTGTGTGACACCCCCTTAAATGTGCAAAATCACTTAGTTTGATATGATTATTAAAGTTTTATAAAAACTTAATGAAAAATAAGTTTATCTGAAAGAAAGTATAAATTATCATTCACATGTTTTTTGTTTTCAATGGACATTAACTTACATAGATTATTTACATCATATACAAGAATGTAATATATGGTGTTCAAAAACAATGCTTAAGGTTTTAAATACTTACAAATTTTAAACTATAACAGGTAGAATAATAAAATATTATTCAAAGTAAAAATTCCAAGATTTGTTTTGAGGTGTATACTTACTTCACTTCTAATAGTTTCACGCAATATTAAACTTCATTCATTGCTTTCATTAATGGTGCAGTAAGCAGAGAACAAAAATATTGCAAATAGTTGAGTGATAAAAAGTAAAAAGAATATCAGAAGGATCAGAGGGTTCATAGTAGAATTTAAAAAATGGACGAAAAATGCTTTTATGGAAACTCGAATAAAGGCAAGAGCTGTGAAAAATGGAACATGAGTAAAAAAATTGAATACAATCCCATTTAAAAGATAAGAAAGATAACTGCAAAGTTACAATTGAAAAAATCATTAGTATTATCAATCATCATACTTAAAGATTTGAAATTGTTTCCTCATAAAATTTTTATCTGAAACATTACTTCAAATGCGGAATTTCTGAGAACTACCAATTTCGTATGGGTTCATTGGTCCGAGATTTTAAATAACAATTTTTCATGGGTTCCATGTTAAAGGACAACTTTTTTATGCAAAACTAACCATCTTAACAGATCAAAAAGCAACTATCTGAAAAATTGTTAACTGGAGAGATTTGGGTACTTTACATGCTGTTATTGATAACCTTTCTGCTTAACTTAATAAATGTATAGCAACTCACGATAGACATTTTAAATGAACATTGGAAGATAATTAAAATATAACATTATTTTTTCTCGTAAATTGTATTTTATCATTCTAATTGTTATTAAACAGCTAAGCCCTAAGCAATTACAGGTTACAAAACTTGTGTTGGTCAAATGTTTGAGAAGTACCAAATTGATATAATATTCAGAAAATGTGCAATAGGTGTAAGTATGGTACTAGTAGCTAGGCAACTAGCACCTTGTGGATTTATTCAATTCTTTCATGCTTCTATCATAAGTCACAAATACACAAATATAATATTTATTGGTAAACACAAATTTATAATTTTTTTTTTACATACAATTGAGATGGGCATTAAATATCTCAAAGAAAAGCTCTTCTATAAATCAGCATTACATTTTTAGGTCAGTCCTCGGTCTAAAGCAACTCATTATAGGGGAAACCGGGACAAGTTGAAACATTACCATTGTACATTTATCTATAAACAGCAACAAATCACTACTGCTACCAGTTGAAATCTTGTTTTTATTACATGTGAAACTTTCAAAAAGGAACTGTTTGCTTCCCAGCTTCACAGTAAATTTTCATGAGTTTAGATTAGTTGATATAAATGTTTGAGTTTACGACCAATCAGGAAGCCTGTCAATTATTTTGTAGTTTTAACACATAATCTACAGTAAGAGAGTAAACTGCTTAAGCTAATTGTTAGTGAACTTGCAAAAAATCTAGTTGGGTTAAGTTGAAAAATGATGACATGCCCCAGTTGAGTTGTCAGTAGTTTCAAAAAGAATGCAAGTTAATTGTAACATACAATTTTCTTTAATTTTGAGAAAATTATCAGCAATTTAACTGGATGTGTTTTTGCTGATTTGTAAATAGGCAAATGGGAACAGCTGACCTCAGTAAGAAAAAATCGTATTTCAAGGAAAGCAGTCAGTGCTTTTGTTTGGTTCATTGCGATAATATAGCAGACACTTTCATTGGAAGTTAGCATTAGTTTTGCACAGCAAGCCGTTACAAAGAAATTTAAGATACTGTAAATTTTTTTCCAACCTTTCCTACTATGTTATCATTCTTAAAAAACTCAGGAAAATCTACCAAATCATACTATGATCAAAACTCTGGGATTGTCTCAAACAGAAATCAAGAGCAAAACTCAATTGAAATAATCTGCAATATTTCTTTTGTAATTATTGTGACTAGGCATTATTGGAATTTATTGAAGAATTCAGGTAAATTACCAGTTACTTAATTGTAAACTATCAGAATTTATCTTCTATTACTGAATTATATGTAATTTAGTTCATTATTTGTTTTAAAAAATTACACAAGCTTTTGATAATTTGAAACAGATTGTGACAAATGATGTAAATGTAAGAAAAACCTGAGACACACAATCTTCAGAGGGTATGTAGAGGGGTTACACTGCTTCAATTTCGAACATTGTGTTATTTTCTCACATTTTATATGCTATTACCCAAAATTTAGCGGGCTAGATCTGCATATATCCCAAATTTTATAAATAGCATCCCTTATAATTATACGCATTAATATGGATTAAAAAAGGACGCACCTTTTGAGATGGTTAGAGCAGGGGACCACTGACTTCTAAGGATATCCAAACAAATACTGCCATTACTATTAATATTAGGATGGTATATTTTTGTAGTGAACGCAATCTAAAATTCCAAAATAATGATTATCAAAAAATGCACATTACCTTTGGAGGCTTAAAGGGATAATCTGTAGGGAAATGAATCGATAAAAAAAATACCCCACCTTGATACGGACTTTCCTGCTAAATAAATTTGTCATTTAAGATAATAAAGGGTGATTTAAAAATTTCCTCGCTTAAGTAAATATGAGCACCAAATTAAAAATTTCGTTCTGTATTCATGTTGAAACTCAAAGCATGCATTACATATGAATACAATAATGTCATAGTGTTTATCACAATCTGCCTGCTGGGAGTCATAATACTTGAAATTTGAGATCTTATAACTGCTGCAATGGAATCTAATGACTGCTTTGTAAGTGGAATATTATTAAATGAAAAGTATCAATTTCAGTCATAGAGAGATTATACACAAGGCGGGGAGATCGCAGCGCGAGGCAATCACCGGCTCATTAACTGTAATGAACTTCCCAGGCCTTAGTACAGTCTCAAATTACAATTCCCTTTATGCCACAATTGACTCACATATTTGGAATAGAGTCCTCCTCACGACTTTACATAGTTTACAATATACAAACTAGGAGTTAATCTGAACGGCATATGGTGCGGCGTCAATCACGGACCTGGCGTATTCGATGATCACTCTGTTTTATCCGTTTTTGTGGATCTTATTCTTAAAAACGGTTGCCTACGTAATGTAAGTCGGCGGCATGTTAGCAACCATTCACGAATATGAATAAGACACGACAGATGTCTGCACTTTCAACACATGGTGCAAGCAAATTAAAACATCGCTTTCATGTTTTATTAATAAAATTTGTTCCATAGGTAAATTGACAAAATTCAGTAAGTCTCAATTTTCGGTTTTAACTGTTTTGTTGGGATGAATCTGAAGGCAATTTAAAAATTCACGCTTGGTTATGTATATTTAATGATTTAATACAAAATATTGTCTAGTAAAAAAATTAAAACATACAGGTCCCATAATTGTTGCCTGCCAATGGAACACTAAAACAAATAACTACGTAATCAATTAAGAAAAAGCTTACAGTCGTCTCCTACTGGTCCGGCAGAACATTGTGCAGGTGGATCACGTCCTATGTCCGTTAATTCCTAAAAATAAATCGGTAAATTGAGAAACAATAAAAAATTTACTATAGACACTTAAATTTGGTTTGTAATATTGGGAGAGCAGCGATAATTGGTGGTTTAATTGATAAAAACCCAGATAATTTCAGCTTCATTTTTAAATTTGATTTCGGCGTATCAGCTTCATTTCAAAAGTCTACCCATTTCAGTTACACTTAAATTACTTCTGGCAACCATAAGCTGTGAGAATTGTTTGTTACGTACAAATACAGTACGCGCAAATTATTTGTCCATTCAGTAAAAATTTTGAACTATACTTTATAAAATTGGCTCTCCGTTAATTAGTAATACTCTACAGTTTAGTTAATTCCGAGAAGTAAAATTCACTTGAGATATATATTACTCTATAGTTGATCAACATTTTATTTCCAGTTTGCTTTGAATCCAATCTGCCAAGTTCATTATTGTGTATGCGCATATGGTGATCCCACGAATGTTCGTGTACTGTTCATTGAAACCCATGCAGATGGATTGAATCAAACAGAAATTAGCCGCATATTAATGGACTTGGCCTTATAATTTGACAACGTGCAAGAAATAGGTCAACAGATATTCGACGTCGCGGTCATTGTGGAAGGCAACAATCGTTCCCTGAATGCACCAGTCAACTGATTCACAAAACATCATCCTCAAATCGCCAGTTCTTTACCATTGGCCTGCCACGCCTCAATCATTAGAAGAACTTACTCGACTGATTTGGGTCCGATTACATTCCATCTTGATCATTGAAGATTGACAGCATGTGGTTTTCAGCAATGCTACTTGTATTGAGGTGGCGCTTAGGAGAATACGCTGTCAGACAAGGGTGAGTTGCATCCATCCAAGACATCCACATAGTTTCTCGACGTCTCTTCTCCATTAAAGACATGCTGTGGGCTGCATACAAAGGATGGTCCAGATCGTCTTGTGGGATTGAAGAGATAATAAACGCGGAGCGATAAATGGCAGTTATACGTGGCAAAATTGCGCCTCTACACCATAGACGTGAAAATCAGCAAAGTTGGTTATTCCAGCAAGACAACGCCCATTCCATAAAGTGTCCAAGTTTTGCAGTTATTCAGGAAATGCTGTCGAACTTCTTGACTGGGCACCTTACATCCGGATTCGAACTGCTTCGAGAAATTCCTGCATTATATTTAGAGCAAATTGCCTTTCAATTGGGAAGTTAATTGAAATTTATAATGAATGGATTTAGAACTATGCGTCGAACATAAAAATTAAAATTTCATCAAATACAAATTGCAATATACAACATATGAATAAGTTGATATTTTATGACTCGAATAAATGCACCTATAAATATTCAAACATTACCAAATCAGAAAGTTTAAGACTTTTTGTATTTGACTAATAGCAGGAACCGTAATCCCTTAAAATCAATTAACTTAATACATTTGAAAGTACATTCAACTATGCAACGGTTTTTGATGTCAACAAATCACGATATTTTGTTGAGATAACCTTGATAATGAAAGTTAAAAAATTCAACGAATAAAGAGACTACACAAGTAATAAAAAAATTACATCTGAAATGATGCATTAGAAAGCATGATAACTACATCATGTCACAAATCATCCATAGCAAGAAATACCTAATTTCAATGGTTTAAAGAACTACTGCATACATATTTAGGAAGTTAAGGAAAAATTATAAACGTTCATCAGATAAATTAACAAACCAATTGGTTGCGGCTCAATTATTATATCGAAAAATAGAACTTGTAGAACTTTAAATTAAATTTTAATTTTTGGAATGCAATAACACTTGGGAAGACATCAGCAGAAATATGTTGAAGCCAAAGCCTGATTTTTTGAACTATTTGTCAGAAATCGAGGATATTGCGAACACCAATCAAAATGCGTTTATAAAAACGCTACATACAGTGGATTTTTCACAGCTGTTTTTTAGTTTTGTGCAGAAAAATATGGGATTTTCATAAACGATTAGCAGAAACGATTTAGAGTAATTAAGCACCACCTTACAAAGTTAGATCAAACTTGTAGCATTTACCCCACACAAATATGAAATAGTGCTTGGCAATGTTGCAAGATCAAGTTAATATTCAATATTGCTTTGGAAAACAAGAAGCTAATTCACAAACTGAAAAAAAATTTAGTGGAATGCTTGCTATCTCGAACAAGGCATGCTACAACACAAAGTGATAAATGAAAAAATTTTTCACATCCTTAAAACTGGCAACCTTTTTGAAAAAGAAGAAAACAAATATTGTATATAAAAGAGGAACAATTGGTGCTGAATTGTAGGCAAGTACATTTTAAAGGAGTTTTTTTCATATCAGTGCAAAAAGAAGAAAATTAATACGACAAATGTTCATTTCTACAATGCAAACAAAACAGGTATAAAAATACTTCAAGAAATCGTTCGTTTATACTCTACAAAAGTATCAACTAGAAGGTGACTCATATATTTCGAAATATTTTAGATATCGCTGGAATAAATTCGTAGTGCGTGTTTAGTAAAACTAAAATCTAGAAATGAATACAAAAATTGCTTTTGAGTTTTGTGGACACTGGCGTATTAGTCTAGTAGAAATAAAGACTTTGTGAAATTTGACTTGAGGTATAAAACAAGACCACTAAGCTGTGATTGCAAACGCCAGATTTGTGATGTGCAAGAAAATATGCAAACATTCTTGAAATTTATAATGTATAAGCAGAATTGTTCAAAATAACCTTTATTCATTGTTTTGTAATAGTAGTTATACTATATAAATTATCTTTGCAGCATTAGATGAAATTGTATATTTAATTAAGCAGTCATATCTGACCACATTGGATTCAAAATGGGGTAACAAACTTCGGGTTTTCTACTGCTAACACCCGCTATTCGAAACAATTAAGGTATTTCCATGCTGTCAAAATAATAGATTAACATTTTTACTAACCTTATTAATTCTTTTTAAAGCCATTTCTACTGTAGATATTTGACTTTATAAATTAAGTATAGTAAATTAATATTCTGTGCAGGAATATTTCGGTTAGTTTAGTATTGTCAGCTGCCCCTAATTGTTAGAGATAGAAATAATATTAATTGAGTACATTTATATTTGCAAATTCATTTTATATATTATAATATCGCATAAATTTAAAATAATTATTAAATTGTTGGTAACAAAAATGTATTCAATGGATTAAATAAATATCATAACGGTACACATCGGCAAATTTTCAAAACATGTGACAACTGTAATTTTCCATATTTTTACCAATTATAATAAATTGTCATACAAAAGTCATAAGAAATGGCGTAAAAAATTGAAGCTTTCAAGTTATTTTTGCGCTAAGATGACTTACATATTGTATAAACATCCTTTGAATTAAATTTTTTACTATTAAATTTTAAAATGCTTATTAAATTGCAATTATACATTTTCAATTGTGAGGCACATTTAAAGATTAATTCATGAGAAAGGCATAAAATGACGTTTTATAGTGTATTGTATCGCTTAACTAAAATTTCGGCGTTGTTGCAGATCAAGTAGTATCATTAATAAATTTTATCCAACGTAAATTTGTTCCTCTTTCTAAATTCTTACTTTTTTCGGATACTATGAGCGAGGAGTTGACGTTTATAGCAGCGGCTCTGTGAAGACCTATCGAAGCGCCTTTATATAAGAAGAAAACGTTATATCTATATAAGAAATACATTTACCCAATGATACATATAAATGCACGGAACTAAATCAATAGTTATTTGATAGAAGTCTAGTTGAAAAGATCCGTGAGAATTGTTTGGAATGATCCGCTGAACGAAGGTCTTTAGGTCTTAGAGCCGTCATTGCATAATAATAGTTATTTATAGAGCATTTAAAGTTACCAAAATTATTACAGCAACGAAGATGAAGAGGAAGGCCGTTGAAGATGGTGTGCGCATCAAAAAAGAAAGAACGTTTGCCATAGGAAGTGTATATTCTTGTTACATTAAGAAGAAACAGGTCATTCGACCTATGATAATGCGACAAATGATATGTATGCGACAGTAAATCAAAAAGATAGCTAACAGCCAGCCAATGCATACACTTAAAGACCAGGATTGATATTTTATATAATATACGAAGTTTAACAGGGAGCCAGTGTAAGGTAATAAGAGTCGGTGTGATGTACTCGGACATTCGAAGCTGAAAAATACCACGAGCACAGTCGTTTTGCACTAATTGCAGTTTATTGATAGATAGTCGGAAGACCATATAGGATACTATTGTTTAAATCTAAATGACTTGGCACCTTTGGCCTAGCTAGAACTTTAGCTTTAGCAAAGAAAGATATTTACGCATAAGCCTTATGTTACGTAAATGATAACGACAAGACTGGAATAACTTCTTCATATGTTCCAATTTGAGAGATTCATCCATCAAACAACTAAGGTTTGTAGCACTAGGACGTCCAAGACTATTTAACAGAGCTAGACAATGCATTGTTAATGGATTTTGGCTGCATATCAGATTTAATTAACAATACTTCAGTCTTAGACTCGTTCATCTGCAAGTAGAATAAATGCAAGTAATTATCAAGCACATCCAACAAGGCACAAGAATTCATTACCAGACCTGCCAAAAACTTCATCCTCAGTGAGAAACAATTAAACTCCGAAAATTTCATCTCCTTTTTGAAGCAGCTTAGATATTTCAAGCTCATTATTAAGATCGCTTTGGATTGCCGTTATTCCGATGCGAATGCACTGCACTTTATCATTAAGGAATAACGAAAAGCGGTAAGATAATTCAGTCATATTTTGTATATCAGGATATCGGTGAGAACCGCTGCTGGGGTTCCCAATTTGCTTTAAAACTTGAAACAGCTTTCTAATATCACTTCCACACCTCGCTACTTTGGCAGTATATTATCATGCTGTTTCGCTTCAGCCTTGCGAACAACCAAATTGCGAAGTATCTTATAATCAACAGCATCGGACTGAACCTTCGTCGTAATAAATCGTTGTTCTGCTTTCCGGCGCTGTGCTTCGAGAGATTTTAGTTCCTTTCTTTCGGAATAACCCATTTCAATGGGTGCTCCATTTCTGTGTTGATCATTAGTGAAGAGTTTCAGATCTGTGATTTATGTGAAATAACAATATTGTTGAAAATCACTTGTAATTCAGCGATTGAGAATCCAATACGCTTGAGGCTTAGTATAAAAACAAGTTCGATGACATTTTCTTGGTCAAGGCATTTATGTGATTTGTAAATTTGAGGTTTCCTACATAGTAACTCCAAGGATCTGTATGATGAAACTTGTGGAATTTAAACTATCTCTGGTATCGGTGGTTTAAGCCTTTTGTTGAACCATATAACCATTTCCTTCGATTTCGAAACATTCAACGAAAGATTTTTGAAATTCAAGAAATTTCAATAGTCGCGCTATCTGTTGGCTGTCCAGGATATATCTATGACTCCTGCCACCATGACATTAGTATCATCTGCGAAGGCTCATCTTGACTATAATCAGACGTAACTAAATTATACAGTGATGGTGATAATACCGCAGCCTGCGGTGCCCCACGAGTTATTTCCAGTGTCACCGAGTGTGCTCCGTCAATGTATACATTTTGCGATCGATTAATCAAAATGTTTCTAATTGGATTTATAACGAAAGGATTTAGTTTTGGTGTAAATTTGATAAGGTAGTCAATAATATTAGGGTGTTCAAGTTTATCAAAGCCCTTGGACGGATCGACGGAAAAAATTCTTGCGTAAATTTGGATATGCATGGATATTTAACAATTTGCAGTTGATGGTCACTGATGTTACGAGTATAATTTTGCTCAATAAAGACTTTACAAAACCAGTTTTTCGAAACTTCGCGTTAGGATTGGTGTGATAGAGACATGTCTAAAGTGGGTTGCGTTTCTAGTCTGGATATCTTGAGTAAAAGGAACTTTCGAAATCTTCAGACTATTTTGAAATTGGGTTGTATTAAATGTAGCATTGAATGAAGATGTCTGCTATGGGGTCCACTAGTAAAAATGGTGATTTTTTAAAGACCCACCAAAGAATATCATCAATTCCAAATGCTGTCCGCGGAAGGTTCTCTAATTCTTTGAAGATAAGCAATTGTTGAACCTCTGGAATTATTCACTGCCCTCTTTCCAATATAAAATTTTAAAAAATCCGACCATTGCTATAAATTCGCTTAACCACGTTTTTGTTGCGAATGACTGTTAATTGCAGCCATTTTGCTCTCATAATTTGTCCACACGGTTTCAATTTCGATTCACAAGTGGCGACATGTAAATTGGATCTCCGTCACTTAATCTTTACAATCCGAATCGGACACGTGCCATTCAAAGTGTGTAAAATGAAAGTGTGATGTAGTTAATATTTCTGCTCAGGATCCCTTTCATCATATATTCTCCGTAAATCCACATGTGAATGAAATTTACTTGATTCTTAGGGCAGCAATCTCTGAACTGTGTGTCACCCGTTTAGCAGGTTTCTGTGTTTTCAGTGATCTGTGTTGACTACAGAAATGTAATTGTACTTATCTAACACCATTGAAATATCAGTTAATAGAAACTTGTCAAGAAGAGCATTATTTCTTGTTACTTTCGTATTGAAAAATGTAAGGTAACTTGTTTCGGTTAATGAATTCGTATAAAATGCATTAAATTCCCGAGCGATGACACAAGTTTCCTTGCATTTAGCGCCCCCTTCATGATTGTTGTTATAATATGATCCTCTAGTGCATTTTGCATATCAGGGAACTTAGTAAAAAAAGGGTAATAAACAACAGCCAATAGTATGGGAATGTCGCCGTATAATTTCGCCCAGAGAATCTCAAAGCCTTGTAAAATGCACAAACACCGCCACTTCTTTCTTTAGAAGAGTTACCACAATTCCGATCAATTTCAATATTGCTGTCTTCAATGTTGCTATCAAGCCATGTTTCGGTAATGAAAGCAGATGATATAATGATAATAAACTCAAATAAAAACCACTATCCAATATTAGATATACTTACCTATTTTACAAATGAGACAGGATTAAAATTCAATGAAGAAAAATGTACAGTATATAGCTTAAATATGATTCCAATAACACCATTTAAAANATTAACTGCCGCTGATACAAATCTAATATATAAATTTCTAATAGGATATTTAAAACCCATAAAAAACATACTGAATGGTGCTCCATGTCCTTTATGTGAAACGGAGAAAGATGATCCTGTGCACCTAATAAACTCCTGTTCATACTTTGAAAATATAAGGAAAAAACATCATATAAATAATGTAAAAGAGATCATTAAAGAACAAAATATAGAGAAATTAAAAATAATATGCGAAGTGCTTAGAGAACCATATATAAAATTAAAATGGAATCCAATGAGGTAAATTTAGTGTGTATATAGATTTTATATTATTGTTAAAAAAAGTTTTGTAAATTTATTAAAACTATTGTAACGATTCTTGGAATAAATGATTTTAAATAGGTAATGAAAGCAATGTCTGTCACGTAATAATAAATCTGGACACTGGTTTTTTCAGTGATCTCACATTCTATAGAAGCAATATCAAATTATTTAGTCATGCCTTCATTTTAATTCCTGTCCTTTAACGTACATTTTGAGATTTTTTATCCGAATATCTGATTTTGGTGTCCCATTTTAAATAAAATTATATCGTTCTCTGAAAGGTAACTTTTCCTTTGCTACATCTTTAGTCAATTCTCCTGACAAATAAATGTTGCCACTGTATTGTCTCAACAAATATGTCTTGTCCAGTATTTTTCTTATCGTCCAGTGATTATTGAAACGGAAAATAACTGTTTTGGCCTTGTCCTTGCTGCGGAATATTTACCCATTCTACTGAAATAATCTACTTAGGCATCCTACTCGCCAATGTAATCTTGTAACTTTTTCAATTTCATCACTGTTTCGTTCTACGGGTGTGTTTTTGTCTGAATCGTGTAGATTTTGAATACTGATACCCAATACCGAAACATTAGTGTTTCAACGTCTTAACATTGCATGACAAGTTTTCTAGTTTATCTATTTTTTCGGAAATAGTAATCAATTTAGCTTCGCTTACGAAGACTTCGTTCTTCAAGCAGTAGTCAACCGACCATATGCATCCCCTGATCTTTCTCATCATTGCTACTCCATCCGGCGATACTCCCACTCATTGACCATGAAACCAGCAACTACATTCGTTTCATCCTAATCCAGTAACCTCATTGTCCTTAACTGTCTTTTTGCATTTTCCACTTGTTGAATGAACTTCATGTTTACACTAAGCATTAAGCATTTTATAGTCCTCTCAAAGATGAATAGCCCAGATGCTTGATTCAGCACTGTAACTAATTAAACTCTATAATAAACTGGCTGCTATAACGTTATATTACCTCTAGATATATTACAAATACAATGCCATTTATTTTTTAAGAAGTTTACAAAATCTAATAATATAAAAATAAACAAAATTGAGAGGTTTGAAGTTGATAAGTATTGAGCGTTGGTAATGCTCTATTAAATTTACCATTGTTTACTATTTGTTGCCCTGATTTTACTTTCAATATGTTACTTATAGACTTTAAGTAGTTTATATATTAAAATTATTGCAATTATTCATTAATTTGAGCAATGAATAATAATTCTATCAATAAAGTTATTGTTGCCATTGTTGTAAGCCCTAATAGGATGTTGCTGTGGTTTTTCGGGGTAATATTTTTATTAATAAACTTTTTCGAGTATGAAAACTTTGGTAGTTTAATATCACTAAATATGAAAACATATTTCATTATTTGTGATGGCTCCTTTGATGTATCAGTATTGTCTGAGCAATAAAATTGGAATAATATATAAGGTGACATTTAAATGCTTCATAGGTCACTGAAATTGTCCGTGCTATCTGACAGTTTGCAACTGCATAATATTTAAAGTTGGTGGGTTTTTGTTTTGTGCTTACTTGTTAATATATTTTTTACAGTAATTTTTCTTCAATAAAGTCTCTGTTGCAATCAATTATGTCGATTTGATTTCAATGAAGTCTCTTGCATTCAAGAAAGTCTGTTGCATTCAGAAAAGTCTTTGCATAATATCTAATTTAAAATACAATTTATTTGATTCTCGAATAAATCTATTATAATGCAAAAAAAATTACTAAAAATTTATATATTGACAATAAGTTTATCTGTCTGAAAGATTCATCGTAATTAGGAAACTGTAATATACAATATATTCAGATTTTGTTAATTAAGAACCTATTACATTCACGTGGAACAGGTTTTGCGTCACTGCACTAGTTCTCCAATACGCATTGCCTTGGCAAATACATTTAAGTCATTGAACTTTTCAATGTAAGCAACCGTAGTAACTGAATGAGTCATGCATAAGTATTATAATGCATGATGGACGTTTGTGGAGATTTAAAAATCTTTTACATTTTATGTGGTCTAGACAGCTCAGGTAATATTCGTCACCTATGCATGTATTTTATTTTTTGCCCTTACAAAAACAAAACGGATGGGTAAGCCAATTAAGTAAAATTTGATTTTGAGGATGTTCATTTGCCTACATTGCAAATAAAATTCGATGCTTCTTAATGTTTGCATCGTAATTGAATGCATCAAACGCTCAATCACTTTGAATTTTGTAATGCTGGAAATGTTGTATGGATAAATGTTGTATAGATCTCTTCCTTATACTATCTCGTTTTTCGTATATAATTAAAGTAATCCCCTCAAACATTGATGTATAATAGATTTTGGTTTAAGATTAGGATTATGTATTAGGTTACGGCCTCAACTTGTTAATATTCATGTAGAAAAACAGAGGTGTCTGCTGTGTACGCCAATTTCGAATTTAGTAAAGGGTTGATCCTATTTTAATTATTTACATTATGCATTTTCTTGTATTGAACTATGACTAATTTTCTCTTTATAATTGTGGCGTTATTTTAGCATATGTTTCAAAAGTATATTGCAATAATTTGTACGGCGGCATCTATTTTGGTACCTTCTATTTGGATTTTTAAGTTCACACGGAAACGATATAATCAGCGGAAACTAAAATTTAGCAGCTCGCTATCTTCCAATGCATCCGAAACCTCTATATATTTGTCTCTAGACTCTACTAGAAAAAACTCAATAGCATCTGAATCACAAGAAGTGTCAGTTCTTACTGCAAATTTAACATTAGCAGAGTCTGAAATGAGTGCTGATGAAAATTCAATTCATTCTGCACAAACAGAGTCAGTTTCCGATGTTAAAGAAAGTACATTACATATTACCGAAAAGACTGTTATATCGGGGAATTCTAAAACCCTTTTAGATGATCCATCTATTATTTTGTATGCGCGAAGTACAGGTATGGTTTTTTCTTTGAACTCTCAGATTATGTTAGCATATGGGCTTTTTTAATTAATTTGTTTAGTTGATCAAATAGACGAAGCTCGTCAAAATAGTAATTTGCTAAATTCTTCACCAAGTGGACTCTCAGATGACAGTGGTGTCTGTGATGATAATATTTTACCTATATCCTTTGAGCATTTTTGTTACGAAGTCAGTATTCCCTATCATATGGGGAGTAAAATTATTGGTAAGCATGGCAGAAATGTTAAAGAATTGCAAGAAAAATGTTCATGTAAAGTTGTCATACGTAATAGCCTCGAGTCGTCAAAAATACAGATCTTGTCAATAAAAGGTTATTCTAGTGTTATAATATTTTCCTATTTTATAATATGCATTGCATGTTTATGAGGATTTAGCCCAGAACTTTCCAGTAAGTTCGGGTCAGTGTTGTTCATCAATTCACCGAGAAAAGAGAAGTACAGTGGTTGTAGTGTTTAAATTATACAATTGCTATTTCTGCTACGTTACCTATATTACTTCATTCGTACAATCGCTTGTGGTAAAACATCAAATAGTCAGTAACTTTGGAAATTTACTCCAAAAATGCAAGAACTGATAGAATGTCCGCGTTATACATAAACATTATTTTTCAGAATCATTCTAATACTGTTGTCAATAGTAATGTTATAAATATGGTAAATTTGGTAAGCCATGATGGTGCTTTTGTGAGAAACGCTCAATTTTAAAGGTGCTATTGGGGTATCAAATTTTCAAGAGTATTGGCAATTGCCTTTGATAACTTGAATATATACATTAACATTTTAAATTTTTAAGTATCATTCGTCTGTTGGATTTGAGATCAATGAAATTGCTTCAATGTTGTTACATATACACAGCAGTGGCTAATTACAGAGCTTTTGCTATAAATAAAATATTTCTGACATGGTTTAGAGCAAATTTACATTTTGTTTCTCAATTTTCAAATGGTTGTAGGTACTTTTATTATGAAGTTATAATACCTGAATTAATAAATAAAATCGATTCATCAATTCAAAGTATTCATGAGATATTAGTTAATTCATGACCATTGTTCATACAATTAGAATAATATTTAATTGCATACTAATTATTTAATTAGAGCTTAAACGATATTCGAATGACGTTATCACAGCACTTGTATAAAGAAAATATTAATTAAATCAGACATCCCGATTTAAAATATCAGATATTTTTGGTGTGTTTTCTATATTTTAACATTCATCATTAATTCAGCTTTATAATATTTGAATAGAAAAGCCGCTTTTAATGTCCATCGTTCCACAGGATATTTAAGAATTTTTACATTTTGATATTTAGCTGCATTGTCTTCATTAATATTTGCAAACAATAGAGAAAACAATCTTGATTTCTATGTTAGAGCTTAACGTGATATAAACTCGAAATATTTTTATTTAGTTAACGGCCTTGGTGTAGCGATGGACTTTTCGGCCAAAGTACACTTATTAATTTTTAGTCAACCAAAGTCTAATTAAATATTGGTTTTAAATATTTTTTCTAGTTTTTGTAAATAACTACATGTATAACGGTTCAACAATTCAATCTGTCTCAACTGTTTCTGTGATCCGGTGTTGATACTATATTTATAAAACTTAAGTGGAATGTTATAATATTGAAACGATTACATTTTGTATATTACATAATCAATACTTAATAAATGTTTTCAATAAAACAATTAACAATTGGAAAGAGAACACGTTTTTTAATGTTCTTCGCAATCATAAAATTGCAGACAATTATTCATTGCGTGCGTTAGTATTGGGCGATAGAATGAAAACATAGATTTAAGCAGTTGATTGTAACAAACAACGGCAATTAAACGCGCTGTTATATGCCTCATGATGAATAATTGGAAATTTTCGCAATGATAAGCAAAATGCATGCAATAGTTGGACATGATAACCAGGGCATAAATTTCTTAGATGTTATAAATATCTAACAATAGACGCCATTTTTGTATCTTTTTAGCAGAAAATTATCATATTTTAACTTATTGTCCATTTCAACACTTAAATATGTAACAAAACCACTACATTTTATCGGTGCGTTGTTAACTAGTTACTCGATCCTGTAATGAATATTAGTTTTTCAATGTAAATGAGTTGTATGTAAAAAAAGTTAGAAAGTTTTCAATATCACAATTCTTTATCCTTGGTGTCTGTCATTTTAAGTATTTATGAGGCAAATATCATCAGCAAATTGATATCTTTCACTACGATTTCGTGCATATTGTAGAAATTCTCTACCATAGTACCATTAGGCACTACTAGATCACTTATAATAAATTAAGATTTCTTATTCTTATTTGCCGTTGTTTTAAGATTCTCATAATTAATTGAATTGAAATTCGGGATTTTTAGTATAATCTCTAAAATATCAGAATCCTTTACATTAAAAACTTCGCTCAACCCTTTTTATCTCGGGTTTTTTCTTTATTTCTGAAATTCGCTTTCATCGATATTTCGATTCACTGCACAAAATAGATGTCCTCCAGATAAAGGATACGAATTATACAGTATTGTTCTGAAGATTTATTAACGTTTAGATTTTTGCAATATTTTTCAGTTCATTTAAGGTAGACTTACAATTTGATTGGATGTATTTTAGAGACATGTATAAATTATTCATGAAGAGTTGCCTAACTTTGTTTATAGTAATTATAAATGAAAATTAATTTCACCAAATTCCAACGGTATTTACAAGATAATGAAAAAAAATTTCGTATATAGAATGAGAAGACAAAAAATGTGGAATCAGATGCAAAGTCCAATTTCAGTAAGAACTTTTGTTTGCTTTCACGGTTAGGAGAACATGAATTGAGTTGAAGATTTGAAGGTGTGAAATAAGTGACTTTGTGAATGCGATGGAAGGAAATAGTTTTGAGGAAAATCTGGAACCGCAAATAGAATTCGAAAAATTAAACTTGCTAAGTAATTTGTCATACAAAGAAATAGCAAAAGCCGGACCTTTAAAGAACGGCGTAAAATTTATTAGACATTCAGTGACGTAATTTAGAAACCAACAAACACATAACAAACAACAAGGTGCATTTGAGAATGTAAAAAATAGGCCACGGTTAGACTAGTTATTGTTTCAAAAGTGATCTATCACATTTTGATTGAACCGCACGTCTAACCACCCAAGATAATTTGCGATGTGACGATCACGAAGAAATCGTGCGCGTTCGAATTCCTTGTTTACGTCACATTGCTAATTATCTTGGGTGTTTAAACGTGCAGTTCTTTCAAATGTGATAGATCATTTTTGAACCAATCACTAGTCTAACTGTGGCCATAGAAGAGTAATTAATAATGTGTAAAGCATACACTATAAAGTTCGTTTTAGGTTGTCTAAGTCTTAGGCATTCTAAACAGAAGTGGAATGAAAATACAGAAATCAAATAAAAATTATTTTTCATTTTATAATTTTTTAATTAAACACTTCATGCTATTGATAATTTACAAAAACGAAAGAAATTTTTGAGGTGTTGTTTGGACCACATTTTGTTTTATATCTGCTATTTCTTAATATCTTTAAAGTTCACGACAAACTGTTTTTACGAATTCACAAATATATTGTGTAGTAAATGAATATTTAGGCACAATGATGCAAATAAATAAATGCCAAAGCCTCATTCAACGCAAATTTCCAGGTAGTGATATGGAAAGTGGGACCTATTTCAATCTATCTTCAAATTTTCCACTTCCAGTTCAAATGGTGCCAACACCTGTTTCTCCTAACACAACATTCGTAAGTAACTTAGTTTTGTTTATGTACTATTCGTTTATTTAATTAATATGGAACACGATTTTTCTAAAGTGCTAATGTTAAGTATTTAATGTTTTAACAATTAAAATTTTCACGGTTATCAGTTTGGGGATATGAGTACTACTATATATTCATTCAGGGGAATGACTGATACTGTCATCGCTCGTATGTTCGTTTCGTTCGTTATTCGTTTCGTAGTCGCAGACTCTTAATCCATTTAGGAATTTTTATCATTGCAAAATTTAAGACGAAAGGTTTTAGTAACCTCTATTCTAATATTTTCATATATTTACATTCGAGGTTTGAGATTAAAGCAGTTATCACTTTAGTGTAACACCGCTGCTTATACTCAAGAAGTTTATTTCAATTATGTTATTATTCCACCATTTACATCTACTTGAACAGCTTATGCATATTTTATTCGTACAGCTGGGTTGAAATTAATCAACACTAGTGACATTTCCCGCTTTTATTGACACAATTTTTTAATCCTAAATATTTGTTGACTGCTCAACACTAGAACTGCCGTAAATTTTACATCCTTTAAAAGTTTCCTCTTTATTAGATAACTGCATATTAAGTTGAAAATATAAACGTGAAATATGGGTTAAATATAAAATGCATTTAGACTTTTCATTGGTGTTGACCCCGTAATCTAATTCACATTAAAATGGCATTTGAAGTGAATGTATGAGTGTTTTTAGACATTTAGACATTTTTGGTAGTGCATTTAGAAAACGAATATATAAAATTCAAATTGCTGTTATGCATATAGCACATGCAATTTACGAATTTAAGGCTTAATTTCAATTTCAATTTAATCTTAGAACTTTTTTTCTTTTAAAAAACTGCAAAACGCAGTACAGTATGACCTCATTATTCACGGGGGTTACGTTCCTTACCCCTCCGCGAATAACGAAAAACCGCGAATATTGGATGCAGTTTTAAAGCGTATATGTATGATATTATATACATTACCAAATGTTTCCCAAACACTCTAAAGACACTTCTGCTCATTAATACAGTAAAAATCTAACAGTATTGCATACGGTTATATATTTTACAATAATACATACGGTTATTTATTTCTCTGTAATGATAATGTAAACACATTTTATTTTTTTACTTCAATATTATACATGTATTTTAAAATCATAAAACAAATTTATAAGTCAATTTTATCTCGATCTTAACTTCCGTAGTTTTGCAGAACTTGATTTTGGAGGAAAAGACGCTTCACTAACAAAGTTTTAAATGATGCAATTGAATAACTTGAAAAGCACATTTGGTTATCTCGTAATAGATTTGCACATATTGGAACTTTTCTTAACCCGCGAATATGCGGGGCCGCGAAAGGCGAACCGCGAATAGGCGAGGTCACACTGTATAGAAATAGAAATTGAACTACAATTTGTAAGGTAAAGCATAAATACTATATTTTTTATTGGATCGATTAACTTCCCAGTTCAGTGAGTAACTAAGGTAACAAAGTGCACAGTTAACAGCCGTCACTTGTAAGCCAATATACATACTACGATGGAATGGATTTTAATTCTACGTAATGCTGAACTATGCTTATAACATACTTATAACTTTACTATTCATCAAAACCTATTTTCAAGTTGTAGCTTCTTATGACACTGACATAAAAACTGTATTTTCTCAAATTTACAAATTTTGTCCTTGTTTTTAATGAATCTATATTTTTTTTAAATACTGTATGTGCGATTAACAGCTCTGGTCGAATTGGCTGTCGCGACTTATATCGTTAGTTCAGTTTCTAGCCGAAAATATCGAAAACTACACGCGCTTCGGGTACGGGTAAACTATGCAATACACTGCGAGACGGGATTATGGTTATTTTTGCAACTGATCACTGCAAGGTGGTTGTCACTGTAGTGCCCAAACACAAAAAAGCTGTTCAAGAAAATTTCGTGCACAAAGATACTATATAAATGAATTGAACATTTAACAAGTAATTCATCCCGAAATAGGGCTTTGTGATCTTGAGAAAGAGCTGTTCTTCGAGGTTGACAGGTAATATGACTTCGATTGTGGTTTTCAAATGTAAGCTTCACTGTACTAAAAAGCGTTCCCCAATGTTGGAAGTTGGCACCAAGAATTGGATTGTATATAATCCTGTTTAGACTCTTCCTTCTGGCGTTTATTGAAAAGTTGATAAGCAAAATCTATTTGATCGGTAGTATTTTTGAGGCAAGTTTATCTTGAAATGTGAATTGATATATTCAAACAGTGATCTAATATAAAGCGGCTTTAAGCGCGGTAAGCCCAAATCCCTATTTTTTGCATTGGCACACCGTGTAGCGCAATGCTTATTTAAAACTCGTATTGCATCCCGTGATGCAGCTCGCTTAGCATGTGCAAAAAAAATTAAAACGTATCACATCCCGCTGCATATCGGGACATCAGTTCTTGTATTTAAATTCGATTTTTAAGATATAGCGCATGTCAAGTCCTAGGAAATAGGCAGTTGATTATTGAAAAAAATGAAATTAATTGCAATCTTTGGATTGAGATCCATTATTTATCATATCTGTTAATAACAGCTTCAGTTATATAACACCCATTCTAAAATTCGTTGGACAAACTGACATTTTTTTAATAGAATTTTCAATCTTAAGCACTACAAGCTTGAAAATAAGCTCCAATAAGCCACATGGTGGGTTTGAAAACGCGCCAAGGAGAACCACGATGCAACTTTTACCATCTACCTCATTTGATTACTTCGAATTCTAAGCAGTAATTTTAATTGAAGCAAGTTGTTTTCAGCAATATTTTATACCAAAGAGAAACAATATTTGGTTTCGTTGAATGCACTCTTAAAGTTGCCAAAGACGATGAAATGTTAAGTTATTGAATCTACATTTGTGACGGTGTTAATTTGCTACATTCAATTGCTGGTTATTTTTCCACTTTGCTTTTGCAAGTTTTAGTTACAATAACTTTCTAAAATCTGCAAACCTCCAAACAAATTTTTAACCTTGAAAATTTAAGTTAACATATTCTGCTTACTATCAAAGATAATCAAATCAGTCTCAGACCTTTAAAAATTTATTTTTTAATATAATCCCATTTTTAAGCCCATTTGATCTGTTCCCTCTAAGTTGATTGTGCATGCGTTTTCAACTATAGTTTATAAATGTCGCCTCTACACTGCGTGCACGCCAATTTAGTGCAACAAAGCCTATTTTCTATGACGTTTTCATTCTAGTTGAAAGCATTTTATTGTATCGAAGTGTGCTAGACCTTTATACTGTTTTGTTATGCCATTAATGCAGAGCATATGCTTACAAAACTAACATTTTTGTAATCTACTAACTAGGTAATAAGCATTAAAATATTTACAATGATAAAGTCAAAGTATGTTAGATTGTTTCATTACTCGAAAACTAATTACTCTATTACGCTATTCATGTTTTGTGCGAACTTTAGGGTTTTCCCACCGAGTTGCGTATTTTTTGTGCTCTACTAACCGCCTGCGGTTGATGCACTTTCGCACCTCTGTTAATTTTTATAATTTGAATGAATCATCGACTAAATTAATATTAATTACGTTTAATACCACGTTATCTTTCTATTCACAATTTTTGCTAGTCTGGCTATGAAAATCAATTACTTTCAATAGTGAATCTTGATTAAGCAGATAAATAACATACATTGTGTGGCCATACATACGTTTTGAATTTAAAATTCCATCTTTAAGACTTAGCTGCTATAATTTTAAATGCGTACAGCCTGTTCATGCAGCCTCAATATTTATTTTTATTTTTCTTAAACGGTTACGTATTTTGAATTATATTTTAATATTCACTTGCGATTTTTTCTAAATTTCAATTTTTTTAGTTTTTTTAATTCATAATGGTTTGGTCTTCCTATTACCGTTCATTTTTGTATTTTAGCTGCATTTACCTCAAGGAACACATTTCGACGTTATTGTGTGCAGTGTTGTCTCTGCAGGTCATTTTTTCGTTCAGCAACCAACACATCCGTCATTCTATAACGTTCCCAGACTCCAGGCTTGCATGGATGCATGCTACGCTGACAATACTGTCCCTTCATTACCTCCTGCTGTACACACAGGCTCAATTTGTGCAGTTCCATTTGACTCACATTGGCTACGTGCACAAACAGTTGATATCAACGATGGAGTTCTTACAGTACGCTTATTGGACAATGGTGGTTACCAAAATGTCAATTTACAAGATGCTAAACAGATTCGATCAGATTTTCTCACACTTCCTTTTCAGGCAATGGAAGCTATTTTACATGCAGTTAATCCCAACGAAGGTATACATATTAATACGTCATAATTATTTTCTTGTTCAATGGCAAAGTATATAAATATTTCCCGCTCTATAATGACGCGAACGTTTTATGGAACAACTTTTTATTAATTTAATACTCATACCACTGTTGTATTTTTACTGTGGAATACGAGATAATGGGAAGTGACAGGGTAGGCAGCTGTGAGAAATGTGGAGGTTCAAATACAACATCTTACAATTTTTTTACTCATAAAAATATTCAAAACAATCGAAAATTTAAACAATTATATAAATTAACAGAAAAAAATTAAATTCTTGACTAGACAAATAATCATTTGACTTTTCTATAGCCCATTTTCTGCGTTATCTGTTTCTATTTCCACATGCCTTTCCAATTATATGCGAGAATTCAATTGTACGTTAAGCTGGAAGTGTTAAGATAAAGTTAGGAATTTTGATCTTGTCTTAAGTAGACTATCAGAAGATGGCTATATGAAGATATTTATTATATTAATAATGCAGGCCACCACGATTAATAACTTCTGTTAAATAATATTCATTGTCGTCATTCATTTGAACTCTGGTTTACAATTTTATAAGAAATTCGGCCAAAAACTTGAAGATGTACAACCAGCACTTTGCATCATGAATCCAAGTTTCTTTTCAAAATCATTGTTTTGAAACATTTATCCAATAGTAATTTTTTCCCTAAGAATAAGGATGAAAATTTGTAATATAAAGTTATGTTGTGAAATTAATTTTAACCTCTTCATTGACAAAATGAATACACATAATATATGCAGTGAATTTCCCTATAATTTAAGTTAAAATGGCCTGCAAATTGTGTATGTACAGTTTCAATCCATTTTATTAAATTCTAAATAAGTTGTGAATTAGTACAAAATAATGCACTTTTCTATTGTATGAAAGTTTACAAATTTAATAATTATTAATAACAAACGTAATTATTTAAACATAATGTAAAATAAGTATAATAAAATAAACGCAACTAATTTTTATTGGTGTGGAACAAAGCAAATCATTTTTTTTTGTTAAGACAGAAATATATATTACATTTTCCGCATATTATAGTTGACCGCATAGTACAAGCTTCATAACGACATTTTTTTGGTTTTTCCATTGGATAAGGCCAGTGTTCATATTGGTCAAACATATCTGCTGTGGGTAAGCTAACAAATCCAGGCCTTCCAACTGTTTTGTTTAGATCTAAACGTGGTCTAAATTGCTTCATTGGTACCCAAGTTGCTTTTTTGAAGGAATTTGACAAGTCGAAAAGGATGTTTTGGAAGAGATGTTTGCTTACTTCCTGTCTTCTTTGAAGAATCCATCAGTTTACAGACACTAAATTTAGGAAGTGAGAAAACATGCGTACTGACCATTTTCTCGTTTTCTGCGAAATTCTGTAGAATGCAATATACCTATCATGAAGATTAATCCCACCCATCATGGAATTGTACTTTGCAACAATTAGGGGCTGTCGAATGTCAAAGACGTTTTTTTATTAGAAAAGCGCTTTACAGGAACACTTGATTGACCTCCAAAAAATGTTCATAACAGTGTGACTCTTCTTGTATCCATCCATTTAACATGATACATATTTTTACCTTGAAGTGCTTGATGATGACCGCAAATGAATTTTTTGTCATCTTCTAATTTCTTATTTCCTTGAGCTCTTCGATTTGACCTGTCAAATATTTAACCTTTTTCTTTTTCCTCATCCAGAGTACAGTCAATAAAATGAACAAAGTTTCTAATTTTTAAGAAATGTTTAAAGGTCATGCATTCAGATATAGCTTTAACTCGGAAATGTGGATTCCAGTACATGAAGAGCTGAGGATATTTCAGAATTCTCATCAAAATTAGAATTCCTTCAAATTGTATCAATTCCATTTCTTTAACACATAGATTAATTGCATGCTTTGTGCAGTATAAATTTGTGGAAAGAGCAATATTTCTCCAAAACTCATCTGGTAGAAATTTTAAAAACATTTCTACATATGGATCTGGAGTAAGACCATCTAAATACCATATATTATATTTTAATAGTATGTACATAAATGTAACAAAACATTAATTGTTATTTTCTTATTTGTATAGTTGTGGTAAAATTAATCCATATATATACCTTTATCTTGCATTGTACAATCAATATTTATTGAATTTACATTTCGCCAAATTATTTTCCTATTGTTATCATGTTGACGTATGACGTCATTTTCATTATTATTGACCAATAAATCATCAAGATGCGAAAAATCAGAAGAATGTTGTTAACTTCCACTTAAGTCTTCTGATGACAAGTCATTAATATCACTTTCCAAGTGATCAAGCATCCGATCAATTGTCACTAAATATATGTTATAAACTTTAAACTCCAGTACATTGGAAATGTACAAAATTTTGTACTAATTAAAATTTACAATAAAAATTTTTTAAGCATTCAGCCATAAAATCTGAAAGACGTAAAATATTCTTAATGTTTTAATCAAGTGGATTGCCTGAATTTAATGTACTTTGAAACATTGAAACTTTTCTTTTGCGAGACATACATTCAGTAATTCTAAAACAGAAAATAACGTCACTAAATTGAGGGAATATTTTTGCAATTATTAATAAACATCTACATTTTGTATTTTAATTAATAAAAAGCATTTTACATTATAACCCGTTTGTAAATTTGAAATTCATAATTTGTGCAAAATTATATACTTTTTCAATGAAGAGGTTAAAAGATTTTTTATGGAAATACAATGTAATTGACTGAATATAAAGCAAACTAGAATGTAAGGTTTAAGTGTAAATTTGAATATTAAGAACTTATACAGTGATACAAATTTTACCAATTTTTAAATCAGCAGATACAATTTCAAATTTGCTTAGTTTCGTCAAGTAAGTGAATGTCACATTCGTGTTAGCTAACAAAATGAATTACTACATTCAAAATTGAATACCAATATTTAAATATAAAAGCCCGTGTTCGATCTGTAATCATTCACATTTTTATTCAGGTCATTGCTGTAAGCGGTACAGGCCGCGTGCCAAATCTTAATAGGCTGTCAGTTTTAATGTTGGTTTTATGAAAAGGTGGACTATTTCTTCCATAGATGGTTCTTTTTTATACAAAATGTCAATAGTGAAAATTTATTAAGAATTCCAGTAGTTAGCAGCTAAATTGTGCGTACGGAAAGATCATCAGCCGCTGCAATCCTCCTATAGATCTCAACTGATAAGTATATATTGTTTTTAGAAATCAGATATTTTAATAACGTCCGATCACATGGAATTTCACCTCAAATTTAATAGGATGTCTCTAAACTTAAATTTATGTTTGGGCAAATAATTTAATTTTATATAAAGTAGTTTACCAGAGTATGGCAAACTAAAACTGGTTTCATTCCATAGACAATTAAAACATAGAGCATCATTGATCAAACCTGACCGCATCACTTAAAAAAGCCTAACAAATGTACTACAAATTGATGATGAAATAAAGTTCAAGTACATTAATAAAAAATACATACCTGAGTTTATATGATTAAATTCTCCACATTGCTCATAATCTTTGAGGCATTACACTGAAAGTGGATTTGATGTTGATTTTTATTTCATATTTGGGAGAGTTGCTTACCAATTTTTCAAAACCATATAGACATGAAAGTTTGTAATCTGAGAAGCAGAAAAAGTGTCTATAAATTTCAGTCCTTTTCGCTGCAGCTATACGCAACACAACTCCGATATGCATTGGAAAGCAAGTATTAATACCCGTTTTGTTGACCCTCCACATTTTTCACAGCTCTTCGCCTTTCACTTTTTGTTATCACATTTCGCAATTTCTACCCAGTAATAGTCATAAAGATTAATTAAAAAGAATTGAAATAATTATTTAGTATATTTTAATATTTTCTGCAAAATGACGTAAAATGAAAATTGAATGCAAAAAATTCTTAAATGTTACTTACCCATAACGAATGCTTGCTGTGAAAGTTTTTGCCTGGGGGTAGTACTAGCATATTTTATGCTGAAATTGTATATTTGCATTTTTTGTCACAATTGGGTGGCACTGGAGGAATAAAAGTATTGTGTAGTGCAATGTGTATCACAGGTAATAAAGCGGGACAGAATTGTATCAATTCAGGTAATAAAGCGGGACAGAATTGTATCAATTCATTTTATCTGTGTGACAAATTTTGCCGCCCTCGTCTTGAAAAATGTTGACGTCAGCACCAAAGTATGCTAACAATATGCAATATCACTATTGTTATATATTGTTAGGAAAAGGTATCTGAAATATATTTCAAAGCTATTGGATCACTATTAAGGAAAATAAGCAGCGGGTGAAATTTGGCACAGCCAAAAACGACGTATGCAAAAACCAAATAAAAATACGGTTAAATGTATGTAGAAGTTCGCTGCTTCTTAATTATTTTGTATACTATCTCGCACAAATGCTTATGTATATTGTGCTTGGTGTATTTTCCTTAATTTCAGATGTTAGATTCATGCTTACACAGCATAGTATTATAGTTCTGCACAACTCCTTGTAAGCAAAGAGACTCGGCATGATCTAAATGTCCCTAGTTTAATGATTTTGTTTGAATTTTTAATAAGGGTAGTTGACCTTCTGAATAAACACTTTTTAAAGCGTTTTAGAATTCAACTTGAAATAATTGTCGATTAATTGCTCGAAAAATTGATTAATTGCTCAAGGAAGTTTTCGATTAATCGTTCAACATCCACAATTTTGCAATTTATGCACTTTATTATATATATATATATATATATATATATTCATGTCATAATTTAATTTTCTTAGATTTTTTGATAAACTTCAGGGAAGTTTTATATATTATGTTTAGGTGAAACTGATTTCTCAAAGCCAGCCACAAAATTGTTCACGGACCTGATTAAAACGAAGGCAACAATCGCATTTTTGCGAGGCTACAATCTTGAAGGCTGTCCTCTAGTAGATTTATTTGTGAGGAATAATAACAGGGTACTTTCTTTGTTTTCATTAGGTTATTAAATTATATAGAAAATGAGTGCATTACGTTCTTTAGGCGAAGATTCATTTGTTCGCTTGCATCATATTCATTGTCTAAGGCCCGTCGCACACTGCCGTTAAGGTAACCTTAACTTAAGCCTTAACGGCAGTGTGCGAAGGTATTTCTTAAGTTAAGGCTAAAATCGAGGTGTACGTTCTAGTTAAGCTAAGGTTTGTAAATTTCATGATTGCAAAAACACGACGTCTGCCTATTTTGAATGTACAAATCATGGATCTCTTGTGCTATGCTACAGAGACCCATGCACAAGTGTTTGAATATGATAGGCATTTGTTAGTTTTTTAGATAAATAGCATTCACAATTATTAAATAATTAAATAATTAAATTGAAAATGTACATTAGGTCAGTAGGTACATATAAAACCTTCATAACACATTATATTGGAAAGTTAAATCTAAGCATTAAACATATTTGTTCAGAACAAATGCTAGTTAAATTACACTTAGTAATTTTTACACATTTTAATCTTATACACTAAAAGTTGGACACATTCTAAAATATACAAATAATTTACATGTGGTCAAAAAACTTTTTCGTAAAATTATAAAATCTCTCAATATGATTGAACTTTCTCACATTCAAATTTGAATCTCTGCATGTAGTTAGAATTAGAATCGACCCTGAATTAAAAAGTGAGATATGTATTGTCGGCAATATCTAAAAACTGCCAACCGGTTTTTACTGTTAAATACGAAAGTTGCAAATTGTGATATATCTAAATTTGCACAATGTAAATCTCAATCAGATATTTACATCGTATTTATTTCATACAAAACACATCAAAATATTGCATCTTGATTTAATATTTTTGTTTCTAACTATATGGTTCTTGAAAAATAATTATTTTGAGTTAATCCGTATAATTGAGAGGGTTTGCTTCGATTTTGCCGGAATGTTCAGTAATTATTCAATATTTTGTTTACTTTTTTGGACTTTCCTTTAGCTTGATATGATCAATTTGGATGTTGATTATTAACAACTATGTTTTATACTTAATAAAATTTCAATTACGAATATGAAACTTTGATATGGTTTAACATGCAATAAGCACACGAGTTAAAAACTGAAGCTATGCTATTGTATAACTTAATAATTAGGCCTAATATATGTAATAATGTTTAATGTTGTATGCAATTTAACTCCAATAATTTCATATATAACAAAGGGTTGGGAATCATGTACATAATTTATTTAATCTTGTAAATTATTTTGTCATTCTACATATAAGCTATATATAATAAATTTGTTAAAAATTTCTATTTGTCAGAATTTTTGCTACACGAAATAATGCCATTCTATTTAATCAAAGTGCAAAAATTTTACGTTTTAAAACAATATTTGCACTTGTAGCGTGAATGAAACCTCGTCGTTTTAGCCAATGAAATCACTGGTTTCCTCAAAAAACGCATTGTTTTTATTAACCCTATTTGCCACAGGATAGTTTTGCCTGTTGAACTCACAGGGCGGTGGGGTTGATTCAGCCCCCTTCTTAAAAATTTTTCTACTAAAGATTATTCCGTGAAACTTTTTACAATACTAAAGCAATCCTTCCTTTACAAGTTGAGGCCATTAAATGGGTTATGACGTCATCTTTAGTCTGATGGCGGCGTCATTTCCAATGATAGACAGAAAATTTGGGAATTTTTTGAAGTTTACAACTTTTCCAGTATAATACACTTTAATAAAGTTGTTATTTTATAATACTTGCTTTTATATTCATGAGAAACCCCTTGCTTAAAAGCAGACATCAAATATTGAAATAGAGTGCAAAAAGAATAGTTTTATGTAGAAACGCATATTGATATAATGTGTGAAAAATACTGTTTTGAAAAACTCACCATATTAACTTTATTTGATATTTATTGCTCTTTGCATAATCATTCAATAAGTTTCCTCCATGCCTTAGTTATGTTTCACCAGTGCTGTCCATGGGAATGGTATTTTCATGGGAATCCCATGTGAAACATCCCATGGGATGAGATGGGACAGGCATAAATTGTCATTGAGTGGGATAGAACAGAAAAATATATCCCATAGACAAGCCTGTGCTTCACTTATCACTTTGTGCATGCAATTTAAAAAAAAACAAAATTTAAAATTTTCAAAATATAGTTGACAAATGACCTATTTTGAGAAAGCAAGTGGTAAATTTGCTTCGAATTTGGTCAGAATACTTCTCCATCTACAAAAGTAAAAGTCAGGAAAGCATAGCCATATTGAAATTTTCAAAATGCTAACATTTAACGAAGTTTACGGGGGGGGCGAAATCAAACCAACTTGGCAAATAGGGTTAAACGCGGGCATGTTGTTGACGCTACTCAATTACAATACAATCGTTACAGGATTGGTATGTTAATTTCCAGTTTGTTTATGCTAATTTATTATGGCATATACAAATTCTATTTAAATATGAGTCATCAAAAAACCTTAACTTAATAAAACCGTCGCACACTGCCGTTAAAGTAAACTTAATTAGGAAAAACGTTAAGGTTCGCGTTGCGGTTAGCCTTAACTTAAATTAAATCGCACACTGCCGTTAAAGTAAACTTAATTAGGAAAAACGTTAAGGTTCGCGTTGCGGTTAGCCTTAACTTAAATTAAATCGCACACTGCCGTTAAAGTAAACTTAATTAGGAAAAACGTTAAGGTTTGCGTTGCGTTTAGCCTTAACTTAAATTACATTGCACACTGCCGTTAAGATGACCTTAACGGCAGTTTGCGACGGGGTAAAAGAATGCAGTGCCTGTCATTACCTGTTACATAAAAGTACCCATTGTTTTAAATTAAATATTAATATACAAAAAATTTGAACTAATAAAGTTTAAGTAGCTTATGCTGTCATTTTCGATACATATACAAAGTTCTAGAATTTTAATTTTTCTAAGACCTGCCTGTCAAAGGCCCGCATCTTCTCATTATAAAATATTGACATTCCCATTTGAGTAAGAAAATATATTCTATTAATTGTTACTCTAAAAATGGGTTAATCTGTAGACCTACCTACATTTCTTCCTGAAGATACTGAATGATACTCGATTTTCAAATGTAACTCAGGACATTTTCGATTAAGTTAAGCTCCATAATCTCAAATATTACCCTCCAATGGAAAAACCTCCAATTTGCAAAAAAATCCAAACTTTAGATTGTTGTATTACTAGGTATACAGAAATTTGGTTATCATATGATTTCTAATTTTTAGAAAGTTTGTTAATTTATTAATGTTATGTCCCAACATCTACAATTAGTTTACAATTTTAGCATGTGCGCAATAGGTAATTTTTCCATATAATGATGCAATCTAGGCATGCAACAATGACAGTGTGTGCCAGTCAAAAAAATATATATAGCAGCTAGTTATAACTGACAGAAATAACTTTAATTGACCTAAGTTCAGTACAGGAACTAACCTAGATGGAAGAATGACCCAATTATCTAAGGTTAGTGGTCCAAATTCAATATGTTAAGAAGTGAAAATGTAACCGTAGACAACCATTTTAGCTCCAAGTGTCTGTATACGCTTAATAAATTTGTTTACATATATATAATTGAGGAAATGTGCCGAATCCAAATATTTCAAAGCTATTTGTAATCACCTTTCCGTAAAAAACCATTAAACTAAAGCTCCCCAATTAACATTTATTCGCAAATTTATTCCAAGTGCAAGTTAGCGATTGGTTTGCAGTCATGTTAACGTAAAATGTCATTTGTTAACAGCGCTGCTTACTTATTGAATTAGAATAACTTCCCTAAGTGGTTTTAGCTGTAAAGCCCAAACATTAAGGGTAAGGTTGTTATGCTCCCATACTTATAACTGATTACACGAAAAAATGAAACTAAAATTATACAGGAGATTATCATGCTGCAAAGAAAAAAATTTTTTTACAGTTTTTTAATGAAATATACGCATATGGAATTTTCCATTAGACGGCATAATAGCTGAGCATACCGAAACATGCATTTATGGCAAAAATGTCGCCTCGGTTTGAACAATGTAAAAAGTTACTTGAGAACTCTTGCACTTTTTGGGTATTGTTTAAATGAAATTACATTAATCAAATTTGCAACCTGGTCTGTGGGTTGTCAGATCAGGGATTTGTGGGCGGGTAAGCCGGGTCACCAGGTCAATGTTTCTGCTAAAGCTTCCGGGTCTGCTGGGCCACTGTGTTAAATTTCCTAATAATTGCAAGAACTAAATATACATAAATGGGGTGATCTTAAACTCAGTTTTCATTTTTATGTAGGCATTGAATAACGCAAATGAACCACGTGTGCCTTAAATATTTTTAGTGATTTCACAAGTTTTCTAGTTGATTTTCGTTTTGTTTCTGTAATTGGGTTATATTAAGTCTTAAAATTCTTGTTTAAATCCTAGTCGAAGTTTACATTAATATGAATTAAAAAATAAGGTGTGCAAATAGAAGAATCACTTACAGACTTATATTTTAAATCATAAGACATTGAAATAAAACTTAGAATTTTTACTTTGCTAGCATTTTTGCTTCATCAAAATATTACGATTTAAATTATTCAAATTCAAAAATATGTGAGATACTTGAGCTTTATCCTCAAAAAGTATTTCCGTCTTTATAATGCAGGTGAAAACTAACGTGATGTGCTGCTTTACATCGATGCATTGCAAGTATGCTGTTTGAAGAAACTTGCAAGCAATATTGAAGAAACGGGTTAAATCGGGTGACTGGGTAATTTATTTTACAATTTTACCAAGTCTCCCGGTCATATTTTGTGACGTTGTTGCAACTCTGATTCAGCTATGTGAAATGACAAATCGATAGCATCAATTTCTTTGGTTGCCAACACATCAATCAAGTTTAGATCTTCGTTATTCATTAATGTGTTGCGAAAACCGCAAGGCTGACTTCCCATAGACAGAAATTGCATGCATGGTGTTAAGTGGTTAAATACTCCAAACAAAATATTCAATATCCAATCAACACAACTCTAGTAGATTTGACCCAGCTCGAAAGCAGTAATTCCTAATTTTTCGGTTGAATTAGGTCGGGTACTCGACTTGAGGCTCCCGACTGTAATTGGAATTTCGCATAACTGTAGGGCCCTACTTTTATGGCTCTATTCATTGCTCTATATTTGAAAAGTTGCTTCTAATTCATCCCTTCATAAAGCACCTCGCGAAAATTCTATCGTAAGCATATAATAAAAGCCCCGCACACTCCGCAAAAGAAAGTGTTGTATTATAACAGGTTATTGCAGTTTTCAATGCTAAAGTGGGTGTAAAGTTTGATAAACACTAGCGATTTATAGGTGCTTTCTCGATTTTCTTTGCTGATTGCTTTCTCTGAGGCTCCCTTTCGTTTTCCTTTACTCCAACCTTTAATATGAAATACAGTTGAAAACCATTATAGCGTAGTCACTGGGGACTCGAGAAAAAGTATGCTATATCCGAGGTACGTAATAATCGATTTCTTGAAAACTAAACCAATTTTTATTGGAAAATCAAACAAAATAGATTGTATACCCTATTTAATGAAAAAATTCAGTTATTGGAGTTTGTTTTTGTTTAGCAAGAATCTCATTCCTAAGTAGCTCCTGGAGCGTTGAAAGTGCCACAAAATGTTCATCTTTTGCAACTGAGGAGTTGAAAATATAACGCTCTGGCATAGTGAACCCCGCTAATACCTCACGTTTGCTCGGAGTAGGAAACTCAGTTTCTTCAAATGTTGTCTTCGCTTTCATGATTGCCATCACCAGAAGCGATAATATCAATATCGGTTAAGACTTTCGCAGTAACAACATCACTATCGATGGCAATGTAATCATTTAAACGACATCCTTCAAGATCGCCACCTAAGTCTTTTAATCGATTGCAAATATCAACAAGACCAGAAGTAACTTCAGAGGGTTGTTGATCAGTACCAGAAGTAACAGCAAAAGATTGTTCACGACCAGAAGCAACAACAGTTTCAACAAATTCCACATGGCGAAAGCATTGTTGTCCCATGCACTACGCAACAAAAATAAGGTATATAACAAATCGAGATTGAAGTTAGTTTTAGATTCATACGCAGCGATAGTTTTGGTAAGAATGTTCTTTCGATATGACACCTTCATGCTACGAATAATACCAGCATCGGGCCCGAAACTTCTAAGTTATCTTTTCTCGCCTGAGTAAACTATTTAAGAAGCACCTCGTCAATATTAGGATAATTTAATTGTCTAATTCGTTTTCTTGATGAAGAGGATTGTTGCTGGCTTTCAAAAGTGTTGATAGTCTTCTGTCGATCACGATTTACAATTCTCGATACTGTAGTTTTTGGAAAACTACATTTGAGCACATCTCTCTGATATTTCCTTGCCTTTGTTCACATCCTCTACAATTTGGTATTTTTCTGGAAATCTATAACAATGTGCGTTTCATGATAAACGATTGTAACACAAGTGAGGAAGAAAACGTGGTTTGTTTACTTAGTAAAACACATATCTGGAAAATAATTACGTACATGTATACATTTGAACGTGGTCGCTTGAGGGTGTACGCTATATCTAATTAAAATAGGGACTATTTTGTTCCAAAAAAATACAGTACGCTATGTGCAATAAGCAGGTACACTATAAACAAAGTTTTGTCGCCTTTTTTATAAGCTAAAACATCGGTTCTTCGGAATTAGTACACAATATTGATGTGCTCGACTGTAGCTGATAACATTTTCTGTAAAATTTTGAAGTTAAACGCATCTGGATAATGTTTGAATTGCAGCAAGTGTTCTCATTAACTACAGTAAGTGTCAATGGAACAGATTGGCGTTTGGTGGTAAAGGATTGAACTACACTTGCAGTGTTTAATGAATGTAAACCTTAATTTGCGATCACATTCAATATGCCAATTATTTTTATGAGACGAGCAGGGTCTGCAATAACCAATATCTTATGACGGAAAACAGACCTTATGGGTAACACTTTCCTTCAACAAAGTTAAAACTTATTTAATTCCCAATTAATTGAACACGCCACAATCAAATCATCAATTATTGAGTAGTTTCAACTAATGAACGATTGACAAATTCTTTGAATTTGAATCAACGAAAAAACCGCGTAGTATTTAAAAATTGGGGTATACTTTGCAAAGTCGTCAATAGTAACATGTTATGTTCTCAAGTTTTTGGACATTGTATCGTACCTCAGAATAGCTGATGGGGTTATTTACTTAATAGCTTCCTTCAATGTAATCACCGTAAATCACTGAATAAATGCCGCGTTGACACTTTGCATATCTCTAACTCAATGAACAGGTTGATTACAATTTATTCCTGAATTACATTTAGTAAGCCTATATCATTAATGCAATGCTTGGCTGATAACAATAAAAATTGAAGCGCTTAATTAAACATCACTGTTTATGATAATCCAGTAAATTTCAATTTTCTTTTTTTCTTCTGATGCAAGATAATTTTCACATCGCGTATAGATTCTGTAGTATATTTCAATTTCTGACATTTATATTGTTTTTCATCGGCGGCGTTGTTTTTAAAAATTCTACTGGAATTATTTGTGTTTTACGTGAATGTAATTGAAGTAGTTTTTTCTGTTTACTCTAATGCAACTAATTAATGGGCAATAGTGTTTGCGTACGACTTAAATAACTTATGTGCTGTGAACGATAGAATCTAGAAGCAATAATTATATTGAATACGCCAACTTATTACGCACATTGACGTTGACAATGATTTATGTTTGACCCACTAAACGTAATTGATGTTGTAACCATAAGTGTAACAGAAAGTTAATATTTTGAATCGTTTCCTTTATAGCGAATTATGCAAAATATACTTTCAATAAAATGTTTTTAAAGTGAATCACCATTAACATTGGTTATTAATTTATAAGTTAGCAATGTTTTATTTAGCTCAACAGTATTTCTCAAGCTTTGGTCCAAGCTGGTCTTGTAAATGTAAACAAAGCAGTATAAAGTATTTATTTTAATGTCTATTTTTTTATTGTTTGATAGCAGTTTAGTGTGTTCAAGCTTCCAGCTTTGCAGTCTTAAATGCTCTGTTTGATTACTTGTAAATTAGGTCTTGCTTGTATTGTTTGTATTTGTTTTGTATGTATAAATATATTATTTTTGTGTGAGCATAACTTTATCACAATTAATGCTATATATACAAGTATATATATATATATATATATATATATATATG
>CABFPE010000317.1:274339-302627 GCA_900660155.1 Hofstenia miamia
TATAAACTATGTACAATAGCAATTAGCTATTAATTTTTAATCAAAATTAGAAAACTTGTATTGGAAAAATGTATTCGGCCACCTGAAAATATTTTAACAAATGAGCAAATCCGAAAAAAGTAAATTCAAAATAAGATACATAAATTAATAAATTATGGAATACAAGCACTTAGTAACAAAATTGTTTCTTCTAATATTTTGTAGGGTGTCCCTTTGAGCGAATAACAACTTCAAGGCGATTAGGGATTGAAGCAAAAAGCCTTTCAATAAAGTTGTTGGGAATTGCATAAATTTTTTTCTTTATTGCGCTTCACAGGTTGTCTTCAGTGTGAAGAGTATGCTGTCCAATTCGATATTTGACCTCTTTCCACTTATTTTCGATAATGTTAAGGTCTGGAGATTGGTCAGGCCAGTCAGAAGGAAAGGAACCCATTATTGTGGAGGAAATTTGTCTTTCTTTTGAGGTATGACATAGAACACCATCCTGCTGATATATTGATCACTTGTAAGGAGTGGCAAGAGTTCCTTTTCTAGAATCCGAGCATATTGAGAGCTTCGAAGAGTTCCACTGATGTGAACAATCTTGCGAAGGCTACACTTCCATATTGCACCCCATACCATTACAGACTTCCCACCATAATTCATGATCCCCCGAGTAAGTTGAGGCAAGAATCTGAACTTCTGCCTAGTTGGTCTCTTTATCAACACTCTTTTCGATGTGTATAGCTCAAATCTTTACTCATCTGAAAATATCACATTAGACCAATGTTTAGATAAATTGTCTCTCATTAAATTGGCCCATCTCTGCCGGCGTGATCTTTGCTTTGAGCTTAAGAAGGGCTTTCTGGGTGCCATGAAAGTCCCAATTGGGCACTTCTTCAGAATATTTCGCACAGTTCTTGCTGTCACAAGGTGACTATCAGCCCATTTCTTGTGAAATTTCTCTGAAGACATCCTGGGATTTCGCTAGCTGATTGGCAGGTTTAGGATGTCTTCTTTGGTTTTCTGGACTTTGGCTTGGGGACAATGATGTTTTCAGAAGTGAAACGCCTGATGATTTCCCCGACAGTACTTTGAGGTCGCTCTACAAGTCGGGCTATATTACGTTGACTCATCCCTTCCAACTGCTTGGAGATAATCAGCTCGCAGAAGGCAAGAGGTACGTAACCAGGCATCATATATGGCGGAGAAAGACTGTTAGTAGACATTTTCAATATAAATATACTGAAAAAAAGCTCAACCAATGAAATTTTTTACAAATTCTCTGATTTGGTTTGAAGTGGCCGAATACATTTTTCCAAGTAAAGATTGGCTAACCACAAGGATTGTATCCATTTCTCCTTGAGATTTAAAGTAAACAGTGATAATTATGTCTCAGCATTGATGAATTCCTCTTTCTTAGAAATATTTATGACAAATCATGGGTGGCTGAATTCGTTTTTCCACTACTGCGTGCTATTATATTCAAATATATCGATTGAAAATGCAATTAAGAAAATAGCAAATAATTGTGCTCAATTATATCACTATCTTGCCTAACTCAAATTATGTATTGATTCAGTTGGTTATTAGAAAACATAAATAAAAATTCAAAAATTGTTCTCCACATAATTTAAATTTTACGGACACTTAAATGGAACAAGAGGTTTGAATACTTGATTATTGCATTTGACCCATTACCTTTTCGAAATCAATTTCATACTACGAAAATAGTGATTTCAAATAAAAAAGTTTTTAGATCAATGAAATTTAAATTTGGGATTAGAGCAATAGGTCAATTTGACAAATTTTCAAAGCCTATAATGTCATTTGTGATTTTCACATGCAACTGGCACACGCTGTTAAATGGCCACATAAGGTGTGATCAAATTCTATTCGCCAAAACCATTAATGTTTTGTCTTTATATTTCTGCTTTTATCGGGTTAAGTTTTCAAGTGAACAAAAAGTCAATTTTTTAAATTATTAAGTCAATTTTCAAGGAATTTTGGGTCAACTTTTGGTTACCCTGGTAATAGTAATGCACGCTACACGGTGAAAATTTCCTAAAAAATTCATACACAGTTAAAAAGGGCAATGAAATTAGCAAAAACCAACAAATCTGTTAACAAAAATACTAAATCTAGAAATTGCAGCAAACACCAGTTAGATCCGCAATGCATAATTTTTGTACTCTAAATATACCCACTCGAGTTATTTAACATATGCTTTGTAAAAAACGAATAATGAGAAATATTTTGAATTTGTTTCAGAAGAATTCACCATAATTGGAAACTTAATTTTTAGCTTAACTGTGATCTAACAAAGGCAGATAGAAAATGAAAATGCCTGCAAATAGAATAGTAAGAAGTTTGATTTTATGATGAATTAATTATTAGTAAGAAAAAAATGTCTGGGAGCTAATCAAAATCAAAGGAAACTAACAATGACACGCCTTCTATATTTTCATATGCAACACTCTAATGTGACAATTAAATTTAAGGATTTTGGATCTCCTCGTAAAATTTTGGAATCAATAAATTTGAATATTAATTCGAATTTAGAGTATAGAAATATTTTATTTCACGAGAGTTTAAGCAAAGAATATCTTCATACCAGCAAGTAAAAACATTGCATGAAACTTCTACCAACCTAAGCTTTAAAGTTCTTTCGGAATTGTCACTATAATTGGAAAATTATTAGCTTGGTTTTTAAACATTGGAACATGCTCCCGTCAAAATAACATGAAATTATTGAAGTTAGCCATTAAATACACATTAGTTTGATCATTAAGGTTGAGTTATTTTAAATTTTAAGAATGTAATGCAATGTATTAATAGGGTACAAAATTGATTTTCCTCTTTGAACACAAAGTTATCACACCATATACTGCAATAGAATTTCTTAAAGGTCCAAATTAAAGTTTAAGTTTGTAACAGTTCCTTGCAAGGGCACTGGTAGAAACTTCTTAAAGGAGTGGAAAGAATTTTTTGAACGTGTTTTTGTTGAAAAAGTATTTTATTTTTTTTGAGGAAATTTAATCATTTAATTGAAAGACAACAAGGAGATGAGATCTTGTTTTCCAAGGAGTTGATTATCCACAGTAATGGCTAAAATCTGCTTTAATCTCCCATCCGATGTCGAAAAATATTAGAATATAGGCCTATGGTTTGTTATTTTCTACCGCACAACTATTTTGAAATCAATGTTTACCATATCATTAGTAGGAAGCACTTTATATCTGATATACTGCATTTCAAATGGAAGTAGGTTTTAAAATAACACCATTACTTTCCAGATATTAATATAAGATTTAACCTGGTTTAACAATTAAACTAAGTTTTGGGAACATTTGTTACCCCAACAACATCTAAAATAGGATTTTGAGCTTAAATCAAATAGGAAGAACCTGATATTTCATGACTCTTCCACTCTTTTTGAGTAGTTTTGTCTGTACAATATGCGAGCCATCCTAACTTTGCTTATTGAGATTTAGCAAAAAACATCGATAGGCTAAGTTTTGGGTAAGTGTGTTACCCCAAAATAATTCAGCTTAAAATTCTTGCGTTAGGATTATTGCTAGCTTGTTATAGTTATGTCATGCTTGAAAAACCCTAATGCTAAGATTTCATGAAATTTTTAATAAAATTCATTTAGATTGTTCCCAAAAAACATCTATATTGTGAAGCTTTTTTTAGTTTTTGTATGCTAAGATTTTTGCATATTGTAGTTGTTTAGTAAAGATGACAATCTAAAAAAGCTATATCAATTTGAAGACTCCAGGAATTTGAATTTAATATATATGAGAAGTCAGGAGCTAGATAAAATTGAAAATCACAATAAAACATTATTCATCCTAATTTTGGTGCACCAAATCTTGTACAGATTAAGAAACCAGTGTATTCTATAAATATATCTATGGATGAAATCTTAGTAGTAGAAATGGGTCAAATTTGTTACACTTTTTTCTGATTGGTCAAGAGGGGAGTCCAGTATGTCTCACTCTGACTCATGGCCTATGTTAGGTCGTGCATATTCCCCAAGGGTGTTGCAGTAATGTCATGTAAATTGTATAGTCATTGTGTGTTGATTCATAAACATGTACTTACTAATTTCTATAGTGATTCATTAGTTTTGTGATATTTACAAGGGGCAAATTTCGTTAGCATGTTTTATATTACTTTGTCAATATACATTATTATTATTAGCTGAATAATCAAGTGCTATACCATGTTTTTGATAATATATTGCTGACTAATGAATATTTTTCTCATCCGCAAAAAATTCCATGCATTTCTATTGTTTAGCTAGCTTATGTACAAAATGTAATTCCTTTTTTCAGGAATCTATACATTGCATGCAGAAGTTTAAATTTTCGTTTTTCAAATGTACTGCTATTTAATTGTAAAAAATTATATACATTTCTAATGATTAACATATCTATGCAATCACGGTAATTTAATTTGTTTTTCACTGATACAAAACAGAAACAATTAAGTGTTTGAAATTAAACTTTTTGCTTTATAAAAAAGATAGAAATTATCTGGTAAACTTAATAACAAAAGCTTCAATTACAGGTATTTGTTAAATAATGCAATGTCTAGTGTAGACAATAAAAAACAAATTCGTCATTTTCTGAAATTTCTAATAGTAATATAATATTTTAATGCATGTGGTAAAACCCACATTCTAAGACAAGACAAAAAAAATATATATATTCTACATGGTTCACTTATAATGATTGTATATTACACTATTAAATTTGTCTATTTTTTTAGTTCATCTAATCTTCATCATCTGTTAACCTTGTATTTCTTTGTTCGTTGTGCATGCTCCATCTGATTGCATAGCCACAAATAATCTAAGATGAAATTTAGAATATATAAAATCCATTTCCATCTTTTCTGTTGTCATACAATTTTCATTTCACTCTCTTTACTTGAATACACTCTATAACATGTACAAACGCATTTTCAATTATCAAATGAAGAGTTGACATCACAAATGGTGATAGACACAGCTAAATATTGTAATAATTTATTATTCATTTAAAACAATCATACATTTTGTTGCAGTGGACTTTAAAATGAAAGCATTTTTTCAATGAATACAATGAGGAATCACAAATAGTGGTAGACAAAGCTAAATAGTTTATTAATTTATTATACACTTAAAACAATCATATGTTTTGTTGTGGAGTGTTTCAACATGGAGGCGTTTTTTTCAATTGATAAGCAGAGCATCACAAATGAAATGACAGTAGACAGAGCTAAATATTTTATTAATTTATTATACATTTAAAACAATCATATGTTTTTGTATTGGAGAACTTCATGCAAATGTGGCGATGGAGGGAAACATGGTGTAGGGAATGAGTAATATTATTTCCAACAACATCTAAGCAAAAAAAACATTATTAAATTATAAATCAACTGTTTCCATTACCATATATAGAAACTCGAAGCAAGTACAGAGGCAGAATGAAGCAATTGGTAAATTCAATATCATGTGTCTAAACATCAATTATTAAAATATGAACAAATTAAAATTGATATACCTAAATGTGGACTTTTGCTACTTGTAGATGGTACCTACATCTATGTAGGCTTCACATGATGGGGAATCTAGATAACTGTCATTAAACCACATACAAAATAAGTGATATATACCTAAATGAGGGATTTCTACATTTATAGAGGCATTTTCATTACAGTGTTTTAATATTGATTGGGGAATATCTAAATAATAAAATTAGTAAAATACATATAAATGCAATTTACACCTTTATGACCATATGACAAACTTCATTAATGATCTACCAGGTATCTCTAATCATTGTATGGTGTGAGTGCAATCTTGTTCATCCTCTCCACCAAGATATCATGATTGTGATTCAAAATCATTACCATTTCTCACCACAGAATTTCTTTGCCATCCAAAATTTGCTTGAAAACATCAAATTCATGATAATCTTCAAAACCCCATAACCTCCTTTGCACTTGATTTTAGGCCTAAACCCCCCACTATATGCACAAATATATTGGACAGAATACATTTTAGATTTTAATGCCACCATTTGTGTAAGTATTCCACGTGCCAACTCATCCTTCACCTTTAAATAAGTTGTTTTGATTGTTGTGGATAATTTGAAAAATCAAAATGGTTGGCTATTGGTGGCAATTTGGCATATAATTTTTCACTCTTTATTTTATACAGGAGAGAGTTCATGTTACTGTATAATTGGGAAATTTCATTCTTAAATGCCTCCTTCATGATGTTATAGTGGAATTGAAACATATGCAATTTAGAAAAATCCAAAATACTTTGGCCAATATAATTAGGTTTTGTCCACTTGATTTCCCTATGCCCTAACATCACCTGCACTAGATTTTCGGAAATTATATTAAACAACCTATATTTGAATTTTTTAATCAATTTTTCACTGTCCTTCTGATCACTAAAAAACTTGACTATGCAGCATTTTCCAAGTGATTCCATAGTTTTCCCAAATACCACATTCAACATTAATTTGTAAAATTTTTTTCAAAGTTGTTTTTGGCAGATTTTCTTTTCATTGCATTTAAATCTATATAGGGCTTTAGAAATAGTGTTTTATTAATTGAAAACCACAAATAACAAAAACTAATTTAATTTGTTTACAAATTTTTATCCTTTATATATAGCACATCCCTGTTTGCTGTTAATAGCAATAGGTTTAAATCATGATACACTAAAAGTTTGTAGTTGTATGACTGCTGCCTAGATGGTGAATCCGCCAAGTTTTCCACCAATGGTATCCATGATATTTGTAATTTATTGAAAAACACTAAGACATTGACTGTTTGAGCAATTGAGGGTATTATTTCTGAAGTGACTTTACCTTTGGCAGTGGCAATTGCTAGTGGTTATGAGTCTATTAAAATGTGGGAATTCAGCAGTACTTCAAGACATCCAAAAAATAATGCTAATAACTTTTTTTGGTATATGCAAAAGGCGGAAATGTGTGTGTCTAACTTAATGGATAAATTAAAATGTTGCATGTGAAATTCAGATGGGTATATAACTGTCAATCCCAATTGCAAGTCTGATGCTGGAACTGCAATGCTTTATGGAATTTTGTCACTTGTAGACCATGTGCAATTTAAAATTTGAGTACCTCATAATGCACTCTGTATTCTTTTTTATTGAAAAATATCAGCATAAATTTTAGCACTTTTCCAGTCTCTAATTTGAACATGGATTTACATGTCTCTGGTATGGTGACAATAGCTCATTATCTACACACATTTTATGTGGAGCCAATGGATAATCAGAGCATTCCTCATAGAGATGAGATGGATAATGAAGGTCAACCATTACCTGATAAACTCTATCTGCCTCAGATGGTGTCCCAAGAGTATTTTTCAGAGTCTAACATAGGCCTTCAGTGGGTCAAAACATAGAAATCAGCCAGAATAGAGTCCATTAATGTCCAAAAAATGAGAATATGGACTCTTTCCCACAATTGTAACCTTCCATCATTGGGTTATTTGCTTTAAAATAATGACTGGAATAAACACTGGACATGCCTCCCCTAATTCAACTTTCAATAAATTGTAGTTGATCAAGATTGGCAATGGGGTCCAGTGATACCACTGTCAATTTTAGCATTGCATTCCAGGTATAGTTCTAAATTGTAAAGAAATGCATAGAGTCTAGTTTGTATGTTTTCATGCTCTCCATTCTAAATTCTCTAATGACATTGGCAAGTAAGAATGTGTCTACCTCCAGGTAGTTAGCATGGTAATCTTCTGTATTTGGATTCAAGTGGTGATGGTTGAATTCATTCAATAATGTAAGTTATTTTTGCATTTTAAAAAGTTAATATTACTAACTTTGGTTCATGTAATTACAAAATAATATAAAAATTTCAAATTTTTTTTACACATTTAACATTTTTGCTAGCAAAAATTTAAATTAGACTTGATGAAAATCAATTTTTAAAGGAGAATTATTTCTAATCACACATCAATCTGAAAGCATCGTAGAGAAAATAAATCCAAAAAACAAAACTTAAAACATTACAAAATCTAAGGTAAATTTCCTCTTTCACATTATTTGATTATTTGAGTTTTTTGGAATACTATTTCAAGATCTACACAATTAGAAACGTAAAGTGGAAGGGTATACAAAGTCAAAACGTTATGCAAGACAAATATTTGTCAAATGTGTTAAAATATGTACTAATGAAACCATAACAAAAGGAAACATGTCAGATGCATTAAAACCCATAGCAATACATCAAAATTTGAAGCTAAATCTAGTAATAAAAATACATATTTTAGACTCTCAAATAGTGGAAAAATGCTTGGAAATCCAAAATATATTGACATTCTCTCTAATGCTATGATTTAGAACCTCTAACAAGATCAGATAACGTTTCAAACATTCTCAATCTCTATATGATTTTAAAACATTTAATGGGAAAATGGAGTTAAAATCTGGTTTTCCTAATTCAATATTGTGAGATATATATATTTTATATTTGAATATAATGAGTAAACCGCCTTGAAGAAGTATTTATTTCATTTTATTAGTTTCTGATAATTGTAATTTAAGCTATTTATTTTTATATTTAGAAAATGTTCCTAAGTTTTTTTAATACCTAATGTACAAATTATAGTTTAAATCATTTAATGATTGCTGTTGTGTTTTTATAATCTCATAAACAAGTATATATTAATTAATTTAAGTTTATGTACTATATGTATGTTTGAATTTATTTTATATAGCTTCATTTCACTTCAAGTTATATATCGTGTAGAATTACTTTAATAACCATAAAAAAATTTCAATTTCATCAACAAATTTAATCATAAATGTATTTTTTTATGAAAATGTGTTAGTCTTTTCGTAATTAAAAATGTTTTGCGAGTTTCATGACACCTAATTGATTCGTTTTTGAAATGGCGTTATGTATTCATATGCAATTATCTATGTATGTACGTTTTTCTTACTCATTCTTGAAAGTTTATACTAATACCATCATGAAATTTTCATTTTGTTCAATGATGAAAAAATATCTAAAATTTTAACACAATATTCAGTTTTTTACAATGTTTTTGACTAATTTGATCAGTTGATTTCATGCATACATATTGAAATGAAATGTATATCAGTACTGAAACAAAGGATTGACGTCGAAAAAAATGTAAAGCTACAAACGTGGAAAAGCCATAGGCCATGTAAACTCAAGGAAAGGAAAACGTCAGAAAAATGTAAGTCTACAAACGTGGAAAAGTCATATACCGGGTATTTATTTAATTCTTAATATAAAGACATCAATGAAATCTTATAATGTAAGCAATTTCTTATAATATAAAATAAATATTTTTAAACGTTTTGTATATATGTGTATCAATAAATGTTAATAACCAATTTACGACACTAATAACAAAACATGTTATCAACAATCTTGAAACATTTCATATGAAAATTCCTACTTGCAAATATTTTATTCTTGAATTCAACAAAAAAAAGTATTGAAAAAATATTTATTTTTGTAGCATCTTTCATTTACATAATTGTATAAATTGGGAAAAACATGTAGTAATAATTAAGATTGTTTTCCAACTTATGCACAAAAAAAATTTTGTCTATTGAAAGAATTCGTATCGTATGATTTGAAAATGTTTTAATTAATCGTGACAATTTTTAAAGTGATTTTGATTTCATGTTTGATAGGTAACAATCTTTACGAATGGATACATTTTGACATTTAAACAATGGGGATATTGATAAAACAACGTAATATTGACATTGTCTATGAAGCATGCAACTTTATACATAGAGCGGATTAAATGGAATTTCACATTGCTGAAAGAAAGATAACTACCCTGAAAGATTTCAAACTTTTTGGTAAGCTATTTTTATAATTAAATCTAAGATATTGTTTTGATTCTTAACGCTTTTTGCAATATTATTTCTAGTCAGTTTTACAGATCTTTCTTTTAAAAACATAATCAATTTTATTTTAATGAATTGCTGCGAATTTGCTGTCTGATGTTAATTAATTTCTGTTTTTATTGTACTAATTGAATGTCTTAGCGTCATCAACTAGCATTATTAAAAGAAGAACGTCTATTTGGGAATGTTCCTGTATATCTTTTTCCACCATCCAACAATGAAGTCATGACGAATATTATCATTGTTCATTCAACTGTAGATGAAATTCGCTATATGAAATTTATCATTTAGTAGTGCTTTTCATATTTTCTTTGTAAATAAATTTATTATTTATAAATGTTCGTTTTCTCTGTATGGTGAGAGTATGCGTCTGTGGAAGCATGCATTTATATTTTAAAAATTATTTTTACTTGGAAATATTTATTGATTCAAGTTTTAAAAAAGTTTTTATTTTGCAATTGACATATGTGTTGCCTTTGAAACATGTATTTATTTTTCTCAATGTTAAAAAAGGTTTTGCTTGAAAATAATTGTTAGCTACAACTTTTACCGAAAAAATACAAATAACATATAAGTTCCAAAAACGTAAATTTTTTGCATATAGAATTTCAATTGTATTTAAAATTTATTTATGTAATATGAATAGAAAAATTGTTACATTTTGAACATTTCTAATTTCATTGAATTTTGAAAATTGCTTTATATCTATGTATATTGATAAATTGGCTACATTTAAACAATAGACTGCAAACAAAATTGCTTGTCAAAAAAACATATTCCAATGACGTTAGAGATACAGCAGAGTCCAAAGGTCCCCTCTCGACCAATCAGATGAAATTGAGAAGGGTTGGACTCCCCCTCTCGACCAATCAGAAACAAGTGAGAAGGGAAGGACTCGGATCTATACTACTAAGATGATACAGGCTACAAATGTGACAACCCAGAAAATCCAAATAAATCAAAAGAAACACAAAAGAAGAAATGTAAAAAGTCTATAACTGTGTAAAACTAATATAATAATGGTGTATTAAAGAATGCATGCATATGTTTAAATCCTAATAATAGCATCACATGTATAATTTTTTAGAAAGCAAAATTGCCTTTATTGTGTGAGTCTATATTTCATATGCATGTAATGCTTAAGTATGACAAACATCTTTGTTTTGAATTTTGTATGTTCCCGAAAAATGAAATAAATTGTGTACATAGGCTAGCAAAGCAATAGAAATGCATGGTTCTTACAAGCAAATTTAATTTTGATGGAAAGCTGTCACAATTAGACAGATTCTTTGATTTTGTCAAAATATGTATTAGAATGAGTATTACAGTTAACTACTGTCAATTTCAAAACATGTAAAAGGTCTATAGGGTGAACAGATTAACATATTATCCCCTAAATTAAGCAAATTTCTAAGCATCTAACCTAATTCGTCTTCCTCGCCTATTGTATGCTTACTGCACACAAAACTAATTGAAATAATTGCAAGGAAATTAAGGGAAGAGGTCGAAATCAGCCTGAAATTTTATTTTCTAGTCCGCATGCTTTCAAAACATTGTTTGTCATCAGTGGGTTATAAATGTAATTTGTCTCCAATTCTTGGATTAAAAGTATTAACTTTAAAAATATCCTGCAAAATGAAATTAGATTTTTATGGAAAGCATCTAAAAATTGTTTTTGCTTAAAGCTAAAGAAGGAATTTACAAATTTTCATATGTAAAATCTATTTATACAGTCTAATGCTATTCTAAATTGGGGTAACTTTGTTACTCCCCACTTCATTTAACTGAAATTTATTTTAACATTTGTTTTACCATTAAGGAACTAAAATTTTTTTATAATGGTCTAGAAAAAGTTTTTATTCATCTAAGTATGACTTGCGTGTTTTATGTATTCTTAATAGTATCATTCATATGTATACATTAGAATTTAAAAATGAATAAATGTATTTCATGCAGTGAAAATATGTTCCAATACAATTAGTGCAATACTAAATACAATTTCGACTTGATAAAACTCTAGTCAATTCAATCAACTCACTTGAAAAGGGGGCAGCTACCCCCTCTTGCCCCCGCTCACGGCGCCTATGGTTCCATGTGATGCTATTATGCGTGAAGTCAGTAAAGTTCTCATCAATTTTCAATCATTTGAAGCACTATTTGTAAAGTCCAATGCATGATTTATTAACGTAAGAGTCAAATATACATGGTAAGTATAATTTTGACAAAGCCTTTGCTTTTAATTATTAATTAGCGTTTTCTGTTTGGCTTATTTAAGAAGGTACTAAACGCAATACTAACATTGCAGTTTCACGATTGATGCTATGACATTAAAAAACGAAATTAGTACGGTATTTACAAAATATTGTTTGCCATAGTAATTCATCAGTCAAATTAGGTAATTATGTATGCCCAAGAAAATATTTTACCATTCAATGTCCATTGAAAAATAAATACTATTTTTGATCAATGACTTAGAAAACAAACGAACATTTTCATAATTTTTAATTTTTTTTCTGTGGAAGTTAAAGCCCTAGATAAGTGTTAATACAAGCAGTTTACATTTATCAATGTCATACAAGACCTAATTAAATCCTTTGGAATTGGCTATTTCTCAGATATAGTAGTTTTAGAAAGCATATTAACAGAATTTCATGTAAAATTAGTTTTTTGAAGTGTTATCTTATGATATTTTGTATGGCCCCCGGATTGAGGACCTGGCATGAACTATTTTAAAATGTCAAAAACTTGACATTTTTCAATCACACAATGAATTTTCTATGTAAAGATGTCAAATTTATGTTGAAGTCAGTGATGCATAAGAAAAATATATATTAAAATACTTACTTTAGGAAATATCAAAAAATGAGAAAAAACATTGGTTGATTAACAGGCATTATGAAAAAAGTGAACCAACAGTGATCCAATGCTGAATTTGTAAAAATCAAAAAAAATTTAAACAATTAATAAAATAAATTTTTAAAGAAATTAAAAACAAGCATCAGGCATATATTTAAAAACATGGTCCCCATTTGAGGACCTTTCATAAAATGGGTTAATGCTTATCAATTTGATTCCTGTTTCAGTTCTATTTTCATGCATTCCTCTACTACTTGTCATTGGAATTTTGAAAAACATGCAGTCAATTGCAAATATTATTTTTTCAGCAGAAGCTTGATTAATCCTTAACACCGATGAATGTGGTACAGAGTACACAACCAAGAGTTATTTATCATAAACAACAGCCAATAGATCGATTTTGTTTATCATCTTATGGATTCATTCTTTCCTACAAATTTTTTTTTTAAAATTGTGAAAACAAAGGATATTCTAAAGGCGAGGAATCCACACAAGGGCTAGCCAATCAGCTTTTTGGGAAAACCTTTTATGCCAAAATACACATGCCTACAACTACAGAGCAGCACAAAAATAACCTCTCAGCCATCAAAAGATAGTAGAATTTTGGATTGGATTAGATCGGAGAAATGAAAATTGCTCGTCTATTTTATTCAATTGAAGAACCCTGACAGGTCTCCAACGTTAAATTTTCTTAATCCAAAGCAAAATAATATTTTTCTTAAAATTTGCTAAATTTTGACTACAACAAAATAATGTTAATCAGTACGAAGTTTATTTTTCTGAAAAGTTTGTCAGCGTCAGACTAAATAAATACCAAGTTAAAAGCATTTCTTGTTTGCATAAAATTTGAAAGTGCTCTAAATAGTATTTGCAAAGCATCCACACATATGTGCTAAGCACTGCTTAGAAAATGTTGCCACTTTTGGTAAGGGTTTGAATTATATACATCTAATAATGAATTCACCAGTAATTATTTTCATAAATATATGCAACAATTATGCATATATATAATTTTACTAATCATGATTTTCTATTTTATAAACGATATGTTGATGATATCTTTGCTGTGTTTAGTAACCAAGATGAAGCAAATAATTTTTTAAAATATTTAAACAATNAGTGCTTCTGTTTCTCTCTTCAGTCCTGCCTTCTTTAACCACTTGTTGCTCTCTTCTCTGTCACACATTTCTGTGTTCCTCCAGTATTCTCCATGCATTGCCTTCTGCCTATACCTTGTTTGTCTCTCTGATTCCATCCTACTCTGGTATATCTTCTTTCCTTCACTCTCAGTTCTTATCTTCTTTAACTCCTTAGTGACCTCTAGTAGCGATCCTCTAAGTTGCTCTTCTACATACTCCTTTAGCCCTAGTGCTTCTGCTTCTACAGTTTCCTCCACACTTAGCAGCCCTTTCCCTCCCTTATGCCTTGCCATGTACAGCCTATCTACATCTCCATTTAGGTTGAATGCTCTCTCCGCTGCTAGTATCTTCCTTGTCTCCCTGTCTATTATTATTAATATTATTATTATTATTGTGTTACCAGTGCTGACTAAATACCCCCAGGGGGTACGCCACTTGATGTTCAATTTGTTTATTAATTTAAGTTCGAAAATAGGAATCTAGTGCTACTGTAAAAATAAACCTGTCTCTCTTGCACTAACAAAACTATTTCTGGAATATAGTTTTCCATAAACATTAACATTTATAGTTCTGTTGAGAAATTTGGTTATATGACTAAATAGAAATAAATTTACACACAGAAAAAAGTAGTTCATGATAAACAGTGTTCTTCCACGATACTAAAATGCAGAATAGTATTAACATTTCAGCCTTTTTAAAAAAGCTTAAAAAATCCTATTTTTGGTTTCCCATAGTCAATATTTCACCCTTTTACATTTAGAATTATGATGGAATTACTTTAGTCATTGCCATATTTATCATTCTGATCACGTGGTACCTATATAAATGGCATAAATTTAAGCAAAATTTACCAAGATTTCCTGGAAGAATTTGGCCTCTACTAGGAAACAATTTCATGAATATTTATGAGAAGGCGGGAGGAGAAATGAAGATGCTTGAAGATCAACGTCGTCTGAATTCGGATGCGTTTTGCTTGTATAGCATAGGGTTCACAATTACTGTAATAACGGATTACAAGCTGCTGTACGAGGTGTTTGTGACCAATCAACAAAAATCATCACATCGAGCAAAGGTTCCGAAGATCGCAGAAAAGATAGCCGTCACTAACGGAATAACTGGAGCAAGTGGCCGTCTTTGGCAGCTGCATAGGAAGGAGTGTCTCATAGCGCTCAGAAAATTGGGGCTTGGCGTAACAACGTTGGAAAATAAGGTATTTTAAAACCTATTATGATATTTCAACAAAACACAAATTTGTAAATATTGTAAGACCAACACCATTGCAAGTGATGCATTTTACATCATTCCTCGGATTAAGTGTTCCTCTTTCGAATACAGAACATATTTAATGTAGGTAAAAGCATGACCCAACAAACCCAATGTTTCCTTTGACAATTATTTTGTCGTGAACACTGAACTCCTTAGAAAGACTATTTCTTACAAAGTGTTATAAGTGTATCTGTCATTGCATGTAGTATTTGCACCTGAAACAAAAAATAAACAATATAAAAACACTAACTAAGTAAAGGTGANAACAACGTTGGAAAATAAGGTATTTTAAAACCTATTATGATATTTCCTCGGATTAAGTGTTCCTCTTTCGAATACAGAACATATTTAATGTAGGTAAAAGCATGACCCAACAAACCCAATGTTTCCTTTGACAATTATTTTGTCGTGAACACTGAACTCCTTAGAAAGACTATTTCTTACAAAGTGTTATAAGTGTATCTGTCATTGCATGTAGTATTTGCACCTGAAACAAAAAATAAACAATATAAAAACACTAACTAAGTAAAGGTGAGTAGCTTAGATTTGGAGAAATTTTGTTTGAAGTATATATATTAGGGCCCTGTCAGTACTTAAAATTAGAGTTGAGTTTGAATATTCAACATCAACTCGAGTCCAAAACTCAACTTCTCATTTCGAATGCTTAAACCAACTCGATAGTTGTTTGAATGCCTTCTATTTTTTCAATTTTTGTCTATTGTGTAGAAGAATCCATTGAACTTTCACTATTTATCCCAAATTGCAAGCCATCAGGATTTGTTTCTCTTATTTACTTTAATCCATGTTGTATTTTTGTGCTACCTTTATATATAACTTAGCCTAACGAGAAAAACAAGTATAAGTATAATTGTAGCCCGACTCAGACTAAAAATTCAACTTACATGTGCCTAGTTTATATAATCATAAAGAACAGAATTATTTAGACTATGCTTGAAGCAGATGCACTCTCAAAACATTTGTCAACTCTAGAAAGCAAAACAAGCATTGATTCCATGAAAAACATTTTTGCTACAGCAACCACTAATATAGTATTCCAACTATGCTTTGGAAAAAGATTCGTTTATGGTGATGAAAATTATTTAAAATTGCTAGAAGCTATAGAAGCAATATTAGCATTTACTAAAATTGATCTAAGAATACTTCTTCCAAAATGTATTCGAAATCTCCCTATAATTTACGATCGAAAAGGTGACAAGGCTGTTACTGGTGTAAACTTTTTAAAAGAATTTCTTTATAGAGAAATTGAAGTACAAGGCAATGATGTTGATGAGGAAACAGTTCTTGGGATTTTACGAAATAAACAGAAAATACTACCTGATGAATTTAGTGAAAAGGATATAATGGCAATATGCCTGGATTTTCTAATCGCTGGAACTGATACAACTTCTGTGTCATTGACATGGATGATTCACTTCTTAAATAATCACCCAGATGTTCAAGAAAAAGCTAAGCGAGAGGTTAAAGAAGTACTAAATGGTAGGAAACCAGAGTACGCAGACATAAACCAAATGCCAATCATGCACGCACTTATTCTCGAATCATTAAGGTTTGGGAGCCCTGTTGCGACCACTTTGTTTCATCGTATTGTTGATGATATTGTCACATCTAGGGAATACATACTTCCTAAGGACACATTGGTAGTTGGAAGTCTATTTGCTGTTATGCGCGATCGGAATGTTTTTAAATACCCGGATTCATTTGATTTAAGAAACTTTTTGATGGACGATAATCAAATTTTGAAACCCGATAACTTCATCGCATTTAGCATGGGTCCGAGGATATGTCCAGGTGAGAAACTTGCCAAGTTACAGCTTTTTCTTTTCGCTACGACTTTTATTCAAAATTTTACAGTTTCTGCTATTGAAGGTAAATGCCATGGAGTCAATGCTGCGGATGTTGGAATAACAAGAAATCCATTGAACTATGAATTCAATATAATTAAAGACTCTTAGAATATATTCAATAATGTAATATTTTAATTTATTTGCTTTGTTTTAATAAGTGCATAAAGTTTTTAAAATGAGGAACAGATCACAAACATTACGCAATTTTATATATACTTGCATCTGCGAAATCTTTGAAATTTGAACATTTAAAAAAAATTTAGTTCTGTGCTACGAAATCTATGAACTGCGATAGTAAGAAAATTAAATATGCATTTATTGCGATTTTTTTCTTATATATATTTTAGTTTATCAACGAAATAGCTTGTGACGTAAAATTTTCTGGTTCATTTTGTAAAAAATATAACTCAAACAATGTAATACAATTTTATATGACATTTGTGATGCCTCTTTGCTCGTGGAACTATGAATGTGTTGTTGCTTAGAGTATTCAACTTAATCTCTACTACAGTAGAAATCTTTCTAGTTATCATTCACTTTCCTCCTCAATTGCGCTTGCCAATACAGATGACTTAAGAAACGTATTTCGGAAGTCATTGACAATCTGTTGAAGTATTGGGAGGAAATTCCCTGCCGTTTTTTCAAAAATAAGCAATAAATGAAAAAGTTAGGGCTGGTAAAAAGTAATTTATTTTTTATAGTGAACTTCTCATGAATTAAAGATTAAGTAATAGCTAGGGCAACCACTTTCTAGACCTAAAAATTGCATTTATAGACCTAACGATATGACTTAAAAATCCAATTTCTAGAGCTGAAAACTAGACCTTTTCGCTCAAACTATTATTGATCGAGCTTGTATTTTAAAAGCAACTGCCTTTTCTCTTTTGTCGCATCGCTGCTTTGGCATATTTACTGGAATGATCGTTACGACGCAAATACAAGCAATTAAACGATGTAAACTAATTCGAGTATTATTCGAGTGACGCACTTCAAAGAAACAAAACCAAACCCAATTATTCATTGACGGACATTGGTACGAATAAACTCTTAGCTGGCAACAGCAATGTAATGAAAGAATAATGAATTAATGAGATATTGTGGTTTGCCATACCACTTACTGATTTAATTCATGCCATATCCAGCTTCACCTGTGAATTTTGACAAAATATGACCTATAGAACGAATTTTGACGAAATATGACCATTAAGACTTTATAGACTTTATGGTTGCTCTAGTAATAGCTAACTTTTAGTAGCTTAATAAAAACTTCGGTACTAACATTTTTAATAATTCAGTTAAAATGAAGAAATGGAATAAAACATTTTCTCTTTCAAATTTTGATATCAACATATCCTCCCTTTAGAAACAATAGCTCGTAACTACAATAATGTATTTACAGTGTTTTTGAAGTAAAGACGAATTTCAGAAAGACGGAAAATGAGAAATACTCAACAAATGAGATTTTTAAAAATATGATTAATTTATTGATCGCAGCGAGGCCATGGCCCACATACTTTGCATATGCTATGAAACTGTTTTGAATACACACGAAATAATGAGAATCTTTCGAAATAATTTCTTTCATAAATTATTGAGCGCAATTAGTAAAATAATGGAATAATTTTCCGATGAAAATTGTTTCTCAGTTCTGCAACTCTCACACTCTGGCTTTACAAAAGGCATTTCGCAAGTGAACTGGGTGTGTCACGTGTAACCAGTTTAACAAATGCTGAAAAAAGGTATGTGTGGCCCTTAATGCGACCAACCACTATCTGAGAAAAATCTTCCTACACCTTTTCAAAAACGTGTTTTGATAGGGGAATCTTGAATGAATCCTTCATTTTCAGCATGTCAGTCTGTTTTATCTGTCAATAGGATGTCTTCAAAATTTTAGGAATGCAGTTATTTGAATATCAAGAAGTTTACTTTGAAGGATGTTTAATAATAATAATAATAAGAGTCAAAGCAAACTTATTGCGTAATATATCTATACAAAAATCTACCAACACATGACAAAAAAATATAAACAAATAATTAACTACAAATTAGTATATACAATACATAATAATATAATCAATGTTTGTGTAGGTGCTCAATGTTGGATGTATGTTTCGAATGCATGAAGTGTATTACCGTCCCCTAGTGTATATTGTTTAAATTTTTTTATAGTTTTTTTCTATTCGCGATTCATAATCAAAATTATTCCATAATTTAATTGATATGTGATGAAAGCTATTAGAATTTTTAACACAAAAATTTTTACAATCGCTCATTTATTTTAACAGTCATTAAGGAAAAGAAGAGATGTTTGTAGAGATTTGAATTCAAATAAGATAGATATCATATGCCGGATGAATTGGGTAAAACGGAAATAATATTTTATATTTATTACGATATACTGATGATTCGTCATGCTCTTGTGCAAAGTTTATAGTTTTTATATACCAATTAAATGTCTTTCATAGAAGCATACGATGTTTCAAATTTAGGTTAGTTAAAAGAAAAGAACAGTATTGAAAATGAGAAACAAAAAACATTTACCAGTTGTTTATTATAATTTATTGATGTTACATTGTGTAAGTGATAAAGATATCTATTGCCTGCAGTCATTTTTTGAATCTTATTCAGTAGAAATTTTTCAAATTTTAATTCATTATCTATCTCAACTCCTAAATAGCTGACTGACTCACTTTGCTTTATTGGTATATTAATCACATTATCCTAGCAATGGTCTTGAGATATTAGCTGTAGGCTGTCGACCTGCTTTTCTCCCTCGTGGTATTAATATTGTTGTCATTATAAACACCTACATTCGTCCTCTATCTAAACTTAAACACAAATAACTGCTCTCACTTATAATTCTTATTGTTGATATAAATGGTAATGAACTTAGTGGCCTCCATTCATAGATTTCCCTACATTTTCCGTCCAAATCTATTCTGGATTGCGCCTATGCAAACGTCTCAATCTTTCCTTTTTTCTACACAAAAAGTTGTACTCAGAATATGAACTGTTCTTTTTTTCTTGTTTTTCTATTTACAAGGATCCCTGTATTTACAATTGTTAGCAAGCAATTCAATTCATCACAGTACTAAAAACACTAAAGCCTTACACCACAACACCACTAACATGAATAAACAGATACTAACCAGGAAAATAGTTAATTGGTACAGAAAAAGAAACACCAAAAACAGACAAAAACGGGAGTATAGTTAGTTGTTAGCACACGAAAACAGAAACAGAAAGGACATCAAACTACATTTATTTACAAAAGACATTAAAAGAAACAACTACTGAACATCTGAAAAATAGGTGTTATGGTTGTCTAAAATATATTTACATAAGCTATTTTTTTATCTTTATCAGAAACAATGAATCTTTATGACAATACTATGTGTCTCTTCTTCTTATTCCCAATGATATTAACTGCAATACAAGTAAACCTAGACGCAGAAAAATGAAGGTTAGAGATGCATCTGCAGGAAACATTGATGCCACTGACTGGTTCACTTTGGAACAGATGACGTTGATGAATATTGCCATGCTATTGCCTCATATCTTAAATTTAAAATGGATCTGTTTGACCCACATTGAATGAGATTTGCCCACCATCATATTTCAATCCCGAAAGATGACGTACTGCAGGCACTATTTCGTCAAAAGCACTCTGCTATGCTTGCATAAAATAACAAGGAACGGAATAGTACTCAACATTGTATAAATGCACAGTGTTGTGCGTTAGAAAAGAAAAATACTCCGCCTTAATGTGTAACTCATCAGATCTATGGCGTCTTTTTTTGAAATATAACAAACCTTGTAAAAAGAAACCTTGTATAACAGCTAAACGTGCAAATGATCTCAATACCTTCTTTACTCATCTTAATGAACTAGTGTATAAAGACTCTTCTTTCAAACTTGAATCTCCAGCTCTTCCTCACAATACCAAACAATGAGTAAGTCGTGCTTTCGGCAGTCTTGACCCATCTAAATCCATTCCAGTGATCCCGATGGTCTTCCACTGCTGCACTTCAAGTCATGTTTTGATGAACTATCGCACCTTACTCCCTGATATACAACAAGATTATCGAAAAAGCCTGTTATTCTAAATGTTGAAAACAACCAACTGGCTCCTATTTTGAAAAAACCCAACCTGAGCCAAAACAAGAAATAAATTTTTCGTCCAGTTTGCCTAAACTCAGTTCCCGCTCTGTGTTTTGAAAACATCCTGAACCCTGTTGCCGCAAAATGCTTCAAGACTGATACAAAATAATCTGCAATTTGCTTATCAACCTAACCACTGCACTACAGAGTCAATAGCAATTCTCATTAAATGGATATTGCTAAAACTCCACAAATCCATCCAGACAACTGTACGTTCCATATTTCTTGACTTCACCTCCGCATTTAACAGTTTTACCCAGAAGACTTCTCTCAATTGCTTACAAGCATTGCATGCTCGAAGATTCATGGTTTACTCACTGGCTAAACTAATATCTGTTTGACTGTTCACAGACAGTTTGCTCACCAAGTAGGACCCCTGCGATTCCTGTTAGGATTGGAGTGCCTCAATTACTATACATAATATTATATACTGCTGATTTGGGTGACTATGAATCATCTCCACTTTACACTCGCCTAGTAGATGAAGAAAAACACTGTGAATCACTTTATGGTGACAACACTTATGAGGCTTTTCAAATAGATTACATCAATCCAACAGATGACTATAACAACGCTCAACAATTATTGTCTGAAACTATCCTACCTCAATTTGACAATTTAAATCTAATTCAAACCACTGCAAAATCAAGGGAAATGGTATTTCTGAACAAGGGCGTAAAGAATACGAACATACTAACAGGGGAAAACACTCCCTTTCTGCGTTATGACGATACTCCCAAATGAGTCGACTCCTGGACATACCTTGGCGTTGATCTGGACAATTCTTCAAACTTCAACTCGCATGTTTCATCTATCTTATCAAAAGTGTACCACATCACTTCCTCCATTTCTTATTTAGCTCGCTTTTCAATACCAACATATTTATAAAGTCGTACTATAATAATTTATTTATAGCCTGGGAGATTTGTTTTGTAGTTTATGTAATTTGTGTATATATGCGTTGCGTAAATTTATTGATGCTATTCAGATAAATTTTCAGTTTTTTATCTAAATAAAGATAGTCTTATCCTATTTTTTCTAACATGTATTATATATATATAGCATTTTTTCATGTATATATTTAACTAGACTTAGGAAAATATTTTGCCGGTCAGACATCCAATTTTTAAAGGAAATGAGGAAAATTTAAGAACAATGAATCCAAATAGTGCTAGAGTATATAAAAATGTAGGAATTTGAATATTTACAAGGCTAATATAACTAATCGAACTTCTTTGATTTAGAAATCAAAGGGTTTCCCACTTACAAAGATAAAATCACTTACTGAAATATCCCTCAAATATGCATATACTTGGAAAAGAATTATGAAAATAATTTATGTGAGCACATTACTTAAAAAAATTCTAATAACATTATATAATACTCTACTAACATTAGAAAAATGTTGCCATCACATAAAGTAAATTTTTAGTACAATTAAATATGAAGGAGGAACATCGAGATCCAATGATAATTCTTCTTAAGTTCTACATGACTGAAGTAGAAACTTATTTTTTAAACCCTAAGCCTACACTGTTCTTCAGTTGCTTATGAATCATATTGAGTTTTACCATTGGACCTTCAAATGATATTTCATTAAATTTTTATAATATTTACTGAATTCATTTAATGACATTTTAAGAAGAATTTGAAATTTTTGGGAGTCTTACTCTTTGGATTCATTTGTTTAATTTATGTGGTTGCAAGGGCTGTTAGCTATTATTTGTAATTGAAGAATGCTTTCATAGCATTTCTAAAAATCATGCATTAAAATTTCTCCAATTGCATTTGCGCAATTCTTAGCTAATTGATTCTAATAGAGAGATTGACAATAAGAGTTTAACATGAACCGAATCCGACCCAATAAGTATATTTATACTACCTAAACCAGACCGACCCGACATGAAAATTTTCTACCCGATATTTAACGTTTTGCATCTCCCGGTCATTTCTGAGAGGGCAAACATTTATTAGTATTAATTAACGTCTTGGCTCTTTTTCGCATCAAGTGGTAATTAGCATCTGTAAATTTTTGAAAAATCTGGTACCTAATGTCATTCTCTCCTTTTTACTAAATAGTACCTTGCTATTGCAACCCACCTCAGTGGCGTAATTGGCTAAATGATCTAGGGATAGGGAGTGCTGAAGCTATATTACAAAAACCCAGGTTGACTAAAGTTCATTGAGTGCAAGAGGGGGCGCAAGACCCTTTTTATTTACGCCAGTTTACTATTTAATCAATATTAACTGAAAGTGTCTTCATTTCCTTGACTTAATTAAATTTCTGTTAATATCTACCTGATAATTTTTCAGAAAAGATATAAATAAATGTATAACTTCAAAATATTTATGGCATTGTCTTCTTGATATTTTTAAAAAGTTTCTGTTTAGCTCAACTGTGTGTGAATTTCTATTGAAGAGTATTTACTTTCGGTAGTGAGGTATGCTGTGCAATTGATAAAACTTCTTTACCAGACGTTAGCTTTGATGGAATGACAAAAAATAGACATAATATATAATTTATAAAATCGACAAAATCGAAATTTTACAATTTTCCAGGGTAAAATATGACTGATAATCAAAGTGTATTAACATAGTAATTCACAGAATCTTTTATTGAATTTATGTAGTCTATTTATGATGCTTTCTTGATGTACAAACTTTACTGTTTTGATATTTTATAACGTTTATTATAAATTTTAGGTTCAGTTCTGCATGATGTTGATAAGCAATTTATCTTGTTTTACTGATTTATCATTAGTATTGGAAAACAAAATTAACACAATTTAAAACAATTATTAAAACAACGAAAAACATAAATTCAATGCACTTGCATAAACATAAACTTTCTACTGCAAACATTTCCGTACATTTGAAGGACATTCTTTAGGATATTCAAAAGGTGCACCATTTTGTATGCTTAGTAAATGATTAAAATTGTTCTATTTAGCATTCCAAATATATCTGAACTCAAGTACTGATAAAATGTCGTCATTGATTTTGGTAAGCTTTAAAATTCAGTTTTTATATAAAGAATTTTTATAGTTTTAATTGATCTCATAATTTGTTATACCTAAAAGCTTGTTATATTTCAAGGCTAGAAACATTGTTTGATATTCCTGCTCTACAAATTTGCCTAGCAGATGACCAACAACTGCACATGGCAGTATTATTCAGAAGCAACTTACCTATTTTCACAATATTTTTTTTGAAAGTAGTTGTGTTACTCCTGAATCACAATGTAGGGATGAAAAAACTTTTTCAAAATCTTCATTTAATCTTAATAATCACCTTTTAAGAGCAAACAGATAATATGCCAAAATATAACATATTTAGAACATTCCAATCTACGTGTAGGCTTCAATTTTGACTAGTTATGGAAATCACAAATTTGGGATAAAACATCAATATGCAACAGATTTAATTCGCAGCAAATAAACTTCCTAATTAATGATTAAGCTACATTTTGTATTTAACTATTTATATAATGTTAAAGCTAAATAACCCGGAATGCTACCCTCACAAGTGTCAGATAATTTACTATAAGTTTCATGATTGAGATATGTTATTATATTAAATGGAAATTACCGCAAGCCAAGCGTCCTTTTATCAAAAACACTAGGGATTTTGAGCGAAAATGGAACTTTAAAAAATTATAAATTAAAATACACAAATCAACAAATTTTGGAAAATTAACTAAGAAATGCCAATGACAAAAAGGATGTGTTGAATTTTAGAATAATAGCCATAGTTGTTGTCTGAATGCAGACAAATTTTGAAATGAATATTTAGGGCAACTAAGCTTTATAGTTGTTGATTGTTTTTCAAAATAGTGCTATACAAAATTATTCTAGGTTACTAGCCAATATAATTGTAAAAAATCATTAACGCAGAAATGTACAGTACTCAGATAGCACTTGCTTTGCTTTGAAACAAATTTCAGAATTTTGCAAAAATGTCATAGTTGTCTATTTTATAACCTTACCACATTGTCTGACCTGAAGTCAGCAAAAAATCCACTTAGAAAAAGTTTATAAAACGTCTATAAATTTTTTTATAAATGACGTTTGTGTCTGTGTCAAGCATAGAATGTGCATGTAAAATGCTTCGAAATATTTAAAAATCGTTTAATAATCGTTTACTATTTGATTGGCGAACATACTAGAGTGTAATTAACCTAGTGTCTAGAAAAGTTGTTTTAACGTGTCTTATACCAATATATCGGTATGATGGATGCAAAATTGTCTATTGTATATTGGGAAGGGAGTGGTATACCTAGTAGGTGCCTTATTTGAAAAGTAATGAGATTGAGTGTTTTGCATGAGAAGTGTGCGTGCAATAGGAATTCATATTTGCGGGATAGCTTAGTTCATTACTTCTGCTGCGAAAAGTTGCAATTTCCGCAATCTGTGACAGTCATTGTGGAAGAAATCTAAAATATTTGTATTGCTCTCCACTGCAGCAACACAATGATCATTGAACAAAGGAAGAACTTGACATTTTCTGACAAAATCCTGATAGTGGCTCTTAAGCGGCACAAGGAAAAAGAGAGGTGTTGAACATTACTTCTTGAAATGGAAGCAATTTTCAAGCAAAACAGAAACTTTGAGAGTGTGAAACAGGAGTTGAGTGGTCACTATTTGACTGTAAGACTAATTGCAAATGAGTATAAGCAGCAAGAGTGTGTGAGCAATCACTAAGAGTTGGCAATAAGAATTGTATAATAAAGAATATGACTGTTTCATCATGACAATGCTGAAGCATCCGAGAATTTCTTGCCAAAAATATCCTTTCTGTTCCTTACTCCCCTCATCTGGTCCCCTGCGGTTTTTTTTGTTTCCGAAGCTCAAAAGAACCATTAAAGTAGAAAGATTTAGGTGGTAGAAGACATAAGATGCTGCAACAAAGGAGCTCTGAGTCATTCCAGGCGTGTATGCAAGAATTGCAGAGCAAGATGTGCTTTGGAAATAACGGAGAATAATTTGAAGGAAACATGTAGATTAAGTTCACCGTTTGAAATATATTATTTATGTTATCTAAACAGTCTTGTTACTTTCAAACACACATCATATGTTACAAGACACAAATGTATCAATGAAACCGTGAACAAAATAAAGGTCAATATAGTCTACTTTTCAGTGATAATTCTATTTCTATACAATTTACCTTCTATCAAGTAAAAATTCAATCTTAAAGGTTCAACTAGTTTTATGATTTTCATTCTGCTTTGCCATTGATTTTAGAATGACTTTTCTTTCGAAGCAATCTTCCTTGTTGGTACAACTTTTGATTGAAACTTCTCACTTTGGTGTACTAGACAAGCACAGACAACATTTTGTCTGTGCTGTTCTAAACTAAGAACAATGCGCAATTGCTAAACGTTTGTTCCTCGAATACTGAATACTGTGCAAAGAGAACTAGTATAAAATTTAAGGCTGCACAAAAATTTAATAATAGATAATTTAGGATTTTACTAATGTATCTCTTATCGTTACCATTCTCTCAGTACTGCTCACATGGTATTTGTACAGCTGGTACAAATTTAAGCGTAATATGCCAAGGTTTCCTGGCATAATTTTGCCAGTTGTTGGAAACAAATTCAGAGATCCCTACGAAAAGGCTGGAGGCGAGATGAAATTACTTGAAGACCAACGACGTTTGAAGTCTGATGCAGTTTGTCTCTACGGTTTGGGCTTAACTGTCACTATCATAACAGATTACAAACTCTTACACGAAGTGTTTGTTATCAATCAGCAGAAATCGTCGCACAGACCTACGTTTTCCAAGCTTGTAGATGAAGTCGCAGTTACCAATGGTGTTATAATGGCAAGTGGCCGCTTATGGCAATTACATAGAAAAGAATCATTGATTGCCCTCAGAAAATTAGGTCTTGGTGTAACTACGTTAGAAAATAAGGTATGACGAAATCTAATAGTTTCGTAGAATGACCCACTTAATAATATTTTGTGTTATTTAGCAATCTCTATTGAAATTTCATTTTTAATTTTACCTAGATGTAGAAAACATTGAAAAATGAATCCTCGATTATAAATAAATTGTTCCAAGCTATACCAATGTTGAGTACATTGCAATAGAAGAAGCCAATTTTTTTCTACGCTGCTCAACCCGAGTGTACCAGATCAACAAACGCTTTACATTTATCTTAGAACACTCATTTTTTAATATTTTGAATCTTGATTTATTAGATAGAATCCTTAACTTGAAATGCCTGGGTATACTGTACGTTAAATTTTTACATATTTCATGTTCTTGAATGGCCTTTTTGATAAATGCAGACAACATTGCATAGATTGGTTTCAAAGAAATATATATGTAATATGTTATAATATTTAGAAAAGCAAATATTACGCTAATTATTCATAAGATCACACCCTTCTGTTATTTGATTCTATTGAATTTATTTAGTGTCTATACACAGTGCCTATTATATATTTATATATTTCCGATAAAAACTATATAATCAAATTACCATCACAATATTATTCTTCAAACAGAGATGCTTTGCAGAGCGGGTTTATTTTGTGTTAAAAGGAAAAATATATTAATAATAGAAAACAAAATTTCCTGCTTTTTTATAATATAAGAATATATTTGGGATGTTCTATAGAAAGAGATAAAGTGCGAGCAGTTATCTTTAATAAATGCTAGAATCCTTAATATGAATGCTAGAAAATGAATAGAAAGCATTATTAAAAATTCAAAATAATTCGAAGCGAAAATACGCGTTAAAGTTAGGTCGAGCGCAAATATCAGGGAGATTATTCGCTGAAATCGATATAGTTGGTCTTGGGAGCGGCAGAAACACTTGTTTTAATCGTAAGTGGCTCTAGGCAAGGTTTCATCAAATGATTTTTTGTTTATTATTTCAGACAAATGCTAGTGGTAAGTAGAACGCTTACGATTTTTGACATTTTTAATGATACGATTTATAAATATAAATCATGTAATTAAATTGCAGTTGACAAAATATGTATATAAAGGAAAGTCTACAAAATAAAAATTTGAAATCCAAACTATATATATATATATATATATATATATATATGCACAGAGTTTTA
>CABFPE010000317.1:302790-314420 GCA_900660155.1 Hofstenia miamia
ATATATATATATATATATATATATATGCACTGAGTTTTCAAAAAACTTGGAGTTTCCAGTCCACAAACAAAACAAATAGTGCTGCAATTAACTCAGGCATTTATAAATTTTAAATTTAATCCTATTATAGGAGCCTACTAGAACCTAGAATGTCATTCACTGGTTGAAACTATAATTCGTCATTACATTGTAGTGAATAAACAATGTTGTAATTTTAGGTAAAAAAAAACTACTAGTCTAATCGATAGCTTTATAGACAATATTTTTCTGACTAGAATAGCCTTTTACCCCCATTTTGGCACTATTGCTTTAAACAATTCTTAAAAAATTGACTCTGTAAAATAAAAGAATATTCATTACGTGACACATACTGTAATTATTTTCATAGTTCCATAGGTTTCGCATAATGTTATCAACACAGATACATAAATAAGTCTATCAATACTAATAAAAATAATATTTTAGCTTTTCCATGTTCAGAAATTCAAAAAAGTATTTGCATTTTTGCTTCAAAAAATTTTCTTGTTTAGAATCAACTAAAAATATTTAATGTAGGGCAATTAGGTATAAGAACTCACCAATGGAAAATTCTATCAAAACATATTACCAGTACATGACAAATAAATCGAATACTCCGCCACTTTTTTCCTGATTGCGGAAATTTTTCAGAATGATATGATATGACTCGACTTAATTGCATTTGGCTAAGGAGTGAACAAATATTTACGAATGCTTTGGAGCTAATCAATGGCTTTCGATTACAGCCAATCAAAAAACGAGAGCCTATCTATCAATTATTGAAAATTAATAGAATTATGGGCATTTAAATGACTAAATGAGAGATATTGCATGTAAAATTAGTACAAATTATTGATGCAAAAGGCTAAAGATCTATAATATCCTTGGAAGTCCCTTTATGTTATTTGTAATTACCATTGCTCAAATATCTATATTCCGAGAGCCCATTTGCAATTTTAACAATTTTAAAAGATACATAAATGTTTAAAATTTTATTCAATGTATAAAGATAGGCTATAGATTGCATAATTGCAGAATTTTTGTGCACCATCTATCGAAAATAGTACAACTCTTACTTTCTATATGCACTGCTGGGTGATTAATAACTTTCAAACTTCAGCAATCTTTTGGAATATTATGCCCATGAATGAAATGTTGATACATGATATAAATATACCAGTGCTTTGTAACACAAATTGGAAATTCTAATTAGGCTTTGTATTTTTAAACATTTATCGAGCAGAGTTTTGGCGCACTGTAGTTTATCAATACTATCATGCGCCGGTATAAACTTTTAAAGTTCTCAAAAATATATAAAATTTTATTGTATATAATGTCTCCAGAAAAAAGATAACTAAGTATAGAACATCTAATTGCAAATACGTCTACCAGGATTCTGGTGTATACATATATGTGCATTTACTGTATAACTGATCTGGAAATTCAGTATACAGTGAGTCAAATGTATGTTTATTCCTGTATATGCCTATGTGCATATAAAGTCTTATTTGAGCTTAATATTTCAATCAGTCCGAAATTGTTTTCCCAAAAATTTGCATCGATCTAGTCTTTGAGTGTATCAGTCCACCCTTCCTGGATACAGAACATGCTCATATTTGTGTAAGTCGGGGGTGTTTTTTTCGATGCTTAGGCATTAAATTTTATCAAATTGTTTAACATTCACTTAACATATTTGCCCTCATTCTTACAGTACTTAAAACGTTTACCGAAAAAGTACTTCACATCAAATTGAGATAGCACGTGGATATTGCATTTGCTGAAATTGAGAAAACACTCTATGTTGCTTATAATTATCTAGGGTACACAAACTATAAAAAATCAAAATTTTAATAAATTTTTATTTAGACTATACTTGAAGCCGATGCATTGGTGGATCATTTGTCAAAATTGGGTCCAAAAGTGAGCATAGATTCAATTAAAAACGCTTTCGCTACAGCAACATCTAACATAGTTTACCAGCTATGCTTTGGAAAAAGATTTGTTTATGGAGATAAAGACTATGTTAAACTACTTGAAGCCATAGAAACAGTCCTTGGTTTTGCTAAATTTGATATAAGGTTTTTTCTTCCAAAATGGATAAGACTCCTACCGTTTGTATATAGCGCTGAATATGAGTATGCTTTAGGCAGATTGGTATATGCAAAGAAGTTCATTGTTAAAGAGATTGAACTTCAAGGCACAAATGTTGATGATGAAACAATTCTTGGAATTCTTCGCAAGAAGCAGAAAGCAATGCCCAATGACTTCACTGAAGAAGACATAATGGCGACCTGCTTAGACTTTTTACTAGCAGGTACTGATACTACCTCCGTGTCATTGACATGGGTAATACATTTTATGAATAATTACCCAGATGTTCAAAAAAGAGTTAAGCGTGAGGTTAAAGAAGTTCTAAATGGAAAGAAACCTGAATCATCAGACATTAATCGAATGCCGATTTTGAATGCATTGATTCTTGAAACTTTAAGATACGCAGGTACAGTAGCAATGAGTCTATACCATCGCATTGTCGAAGATATTACCACATCTAGAGGATACATACTTCCGAAGGGTACTCATGTCACTGGAAGCCTATTTGCTATCATGAGAGATCGGAATGCTTTCAAATATCCAGACACATTTGATTTAAGAAATTTTTTAACAGATGATCTTGAAATCATAAAACATGATAATTTTATTCCATTTAGCACAGGTCCAAGAATATGTGCTGGGGAGAAGCTTGCTAAACTAGAGCTCTTTATTTTCATAGCATCGTTCATTCAAAACTTCACAGTTTCTGCTATTGACGGAAAATGTCGAGGTCCAAATGATGCAGATCTCGGCATTGCACGGAATCCTTTAAACTACGAATTTTTAATGACCAAAGACTAACTTTATGTTCAATTAGAGTTAATATTCTCTATGAAATTCTTTGCATATATAGCATATATAGAGGAATAATAAATACAGTGATTAGAACTAAACAGTTTCGGGTCTTACACAGCATATTGATTAGCTATATAATTAAATGGCCGACTTATTGCTCGGCTTTGAGACCTAGTATCTAGAAGATGCAGCTCTATAATTTATGAATTCTAGTATTGCTAAATTAAATGTAAATAATTCTTAGCATCATATTTAAATTGCCAATATAAAAAATTCGTGATTTAAATTCCCATATAGATTTTGTATATGTAAGATTTTAATTATGATAATTGTCATTAAATCACAAAAAATAGTTTTGTGCAAATTTACGGTTATTTTTATTTCTAGTGCAGGTATCTGTTCATAGATTAAAAAGAAAAATCAATTTTGCGGAAGTAATTGAATTGTTTTTTAAATATTGTTTTCAAAGCTTATTATAACACAAAATAATATAGTCTATGATGTCGGACAAATTATTTGATCATCCATCACTGCTTACATATTTCATTAAGCTTAATAGCATCAATAGCTAAACACGGCTTTGTGAAATTATTGAGCATATTGCAATAAATATATAACATATTTTAATTATTTTGATACTTTCGTAGCTTGCGTAGTATAGTGTAGTCGGAGCATGCTGCTATTGAGTGCATATATACACCATATGCTAGATAGTTATTTGGCTAAAACCGGTTAGAGGCGCTGTTGGTTTTCAACATCTTCGCTAATGAGTGTTTACTAAGATAATATAAATATTTCCTGCAAAACTTGTAATCAAGTAATCAATCAATAATGAATGAGTCTAAATCAGGGCCGCACCCAGCTTTTTTCCGAGGGCGACAATTCTCTTTCTATCTCTTTCTCTCTCTCTCTCTATATATATATATATATATATATATTGACATATTTGCATATATATTCCTACATGTAAATATATATAATAAATATGTACTTAAGATTGCCAAAACTGGTCAAATATGTACTTCAAACTGTAAATACAATGCAAAATCTGGAAAGTATATTTTTTATTGCAAATTCAAAATAAATTTATTTAGATGTATTCCTCTGACAAATTGTATCCATTATATGATAGCAGGTCTTTGTCGCTGGAAAATGAGCGTTTCACGATACAGTTTAAAATATTTCGAAATCTGCAACATTCCAGTTAGAAAGACTCGCAAATGGTTTGGTCCTCGTCAGTTCATTGCTCTACACTACATGCCTTTCTAATATTTTTTTTTAATTTGACACAATGCTAAAAATTAATTGATGTTTAGCGAAAAATCATATTCTGAAGGGCGGCTCATCAAAATAATCAGTTCAAAAATTAAATTATTCAAACGTGAAACGAGCCTAATTTAAATGTTTTTTTTTGAAATATAGCTCTAACAATCAATCATGAGTGCCAGGGGTGTCCGCGGTCATGCAGGTCACGGGTCGCGGGTCAGAAATTGACGGTTCACGGGTCAAGTTGCCGCGGGTCGTGGAGGGTCACGAGTCAAGTACAAGTGACCCGTGGACACCCCTGGTCTGGGAGTTTCTGCGAAAACACGTGCAATTATCATATTTATATTTGCTAAAATATGATTGTAATTACACTGCAATTTACAAAAACGTTCACTTATATACATTGTACGATTGTGCCAAAAAGTTCATAGATCACATATGCAATTCACTAATGTGTGTCAAGTCGTCTTTTTTGAATCAATGCAAGTGCATACGTAATAGTGCCATTGAACATTGAATGTCGATTCATTCTGGTATAAATTCTGTAAATTATGAGTTTTAAGGATCTAAACAATAACACCATATTTAATTGTAACTCTCCATTTAACTTTTAGTTATATATTGTAAATGAAGCGTTCATAGTAATATGTTTAAGAGCTTATAGAAACTGTTAGAAACCATGCCCATTTCCACAGTGCCTTTAACGGCACAAACCAATAAGATCCCACAATAAATTCATCATTAGATTATATTTTCAGAGTAAACATAACAATTAATATACTATTGATGACGGAATTCTTAAATTAACGGGATTATTTTGATTTCCGGATCGCCACGGAGCGTTTAACTTTGTTTCTGATTATTAATCAGGCCTAAAATTAAGATTCAAAAACGTCACCATCGATGTTTGGGATTAATCATAGAGTGTCATAAAATACTAAAATCCATCATGGAATAATTATTTACATAGAGGTAGAGGTGGGATTAAATTTCTTGATCTATTAAAAAATGTGTATATATACAAACATATATAACGTTACACCAGTCCCCCCCCTCTGGGTGCGCCTCTGTTCTAAATTCTTTGAATGTATAATGCGCAAGAAATCACTGCATCTCACTAAAAATACACAGGATTTTCAAACTCTTGCATTGACGGTCTCAATAGTTATAGTAAGCACTTACTTACTCTGTGATTGAACTCTGTGGATGCTGGCAAAAACCTGTGTTCTTCACTCATAAAAGTAGTGAATTGCTTAATTTCAGTGAACAGCGTAAGAACTACCTGGATTCGTTAAAGTAATCAATCTCCTAAGCAAAGTTTAAATTTGCTAATCATCACACTGCTGTTACGGTTACTAGATACACTAATAGTTCAAATTCTGATTTTTATCATAAAGCCATTGCATATCAATGCGAATTGACGATATTCCCGTAAATGGTGGTCTATTGAAGGAACGCGATGCTGGGGCGCTCTTGACACAGCAACTCATTGGGCTAATCATCTATTGGTGTGTTACTAATTTTTCAAGAGCAAGTCATTGCAATACTTACCAATTGGATATTTTCTTTGTGAACTTTGCTTATTTGTGAGTTATTATTTGTGATTGGCTAATCTCTGAGTACCCAGTGCTTACAATTTATCATCATTTAATAGACAAATAGTGAGTGAGTTGCAATTTTTATACTCGTTTTTTTATATTATAATGGCAATACGTGAAATCTCTAGTAGTGAAGTGAATTTATAATTAGATTCATATTATGATGATGACATGTCAAGTTTACATATTTATGACTTAAAATTTGGGAGAAGTTTCATATGCAAAGTGTTAGTGATATAGACGAAAGCGATCTTGAAAGTAGGCCTACTGCCTCTGATGAAAGTGAATCTGAGGAATGGCGCAGACCTGGCACCATTAGAGATCCGTTTAACTTTACTGGTGATGATTGACCTAAAACTGATAATCATATTAGAGCAGATAATGTCCTGGAAATTAATAAATTCATAGCTAATGATGATATAATAAAACTTATTTGTGATGAGAAAAATAAATTTGCTACGAGAGTATTTTTGAGGTAAAAACAGCGCATTTGGAATTCCTAAAAGAAGTAGAATGCAAAATTGGAAAGATATGTCTATTGAAAAAATAAGACTGTTTGAAGGCATATTACTGTCCATGGGCAGTCTTCAAAATTTTGAATCTTACTTCACCAAAAAACCAATCAAAGAAACTCAAATATTTATTAGTGTAATGAAAAAACAGGTTTTTGTTGATAATGAAGTTTCTTCATTTTTCAGAGAGTACGGTCGCTTCCAACAAACTTCATTAAATTTAAAATTTACTAAAACAAGGCTTACTAAATATACACGGCCATCGAAATAGAAAACCATTCAATAATTTCGGATGCCTAAACAATCATTTCAAAGCATTTACAATTTTAAACAAATTTCGTCTTTTATATATAAAAAGTGCTTTAAAAATATCAAACATGTTTTAAAAGCTGCAGAAAAGTTTTATATATAAAAAGCAATCTAGGAATATGAGTGAATTTTGAATACACATAAGAATGTCAATAGAGTTTGTCAAGATCATTTATGAGAAAAACACAGTTTAAGAAACACATAAGAATATCAATAGAGTTTGTCAAGATCATTTATGAGAAAAACCTGTTTCAGAAAATAGATTTACATGCATTTGTACATAGTTGAGATGTTAATCTCAGAGAAAAATTGTACAAAAAGCAGTATAACATGTAATAACTAATAGAGATCAAAATCTCAGAGAAAAATTGTACAAAAAGCATCATAAAGTTAGGCATACCATTTCATAGTCATAGGTTTACAATATTCAAGTAATTCTGTGAGTTTCATATGAAGAAATTCTATTAAAAAGTCATAGGTTTACAATATTCAAGTAATTCTGTGAGTTTCATATGCGTCAATTCTATTAAAAACACTGAATGAAATTTAGTATATGCTTTATTCGCCCTCGTCATCTAGCTAATAAATTTGAATGAAATTTAGTATTGATATATTCGCCCTCTAGCTCTAGCTAATAAATGTATTCATACTTTCTTATTGATATATTAATATATTTTCCGGTGACTAATGTATTCATTACATTACAGCGCGTTTTGGAAAATTATGGAGCTTACTTAAATTAGATGGGAGACTAGTATGATTGCACAAACTTAGCGGTAGCTTTTAATTATAGATAAATTCAAAATATATTTTAAAAATAGGCAGTTTGCAAAATTCTTGCTGTGTAATGTAAATAATGATCTTTTTAATCTTAAGTTTGCAAAATTCTTGCTGTGTAATGTAAATAATGATCTTTTTTAACCCAAGGTGTACACTAGAAAATAAGTTAAGAACTTCTTACAATAAGTAATTATTTCTGTGGAAATAAATATTTGTAGTTTATTCACAACACTTGTTTTTTTTCAAGATTTATATTAAATTATTCAAGTTCACAAATATTGATTAATATAAAGATTTATATTAAATTATTCAAGTTCAAACAAATATTGATTAATATAAATGCTTTGTTGAAAACATTTGAAAAAAATGTTTTTCAAAGAAGTTGTAATAAAGTTACATTCACAAAATGATGCCCACGGAAGTTATTGTGAGATTCTCATGAAATTCCCACGGGATTCTCATCAAATCTCTAGATGAAAATGGCATAGTTCAGTGGTGAGATCCGAGTACAATTGTTCTGTCCAGAGCTGGAGTTTAACCGCAAGTGAGTGTGTCCGATCTGTGCTTTACTTCGAGTCATACCCAGCCTAAACCGTGGAAAAAAGTGACTGATATAAGTTTTCAAAAAATAAATACTTGTTGTTCAAATGTTAGTATTAAATTAATGACAAATTTCAGATTAACACGATTGAAAATTTAATTAACTTTTCATATACTATATTATAAAGTTACAAATAATATTGAATTTTTGCCAATATAATATGAAAAAACGTTTCAAAATCAAAGTGACCGGCTACAATGCCTATATCCGTACCCGGGTAGTTTTTTTTTCAAATTTGGTATTTTTGTAAATTTCCTGGACTTGGATCCCAGCTCTGGCATAGTTCATACTACCAAGTGGTGCATTTTTCTACATGGATGGTATTAGCTAAAACTTTAAATGAATTTTTACATTTGATATTTAAAATTGATTTTTTAAATCAAAATGCGACTGCATTTTATAGAACATAAATTCTCGATTATCTACAGAACAAATAAGTTTTCAATAAATTCTCATGTTAAAAATAAAAACCTAAATAACAATAATAAATCATTTAGTAAAAAAAATTGCGAAATTAACTTCTTTAAACACTAAATTTGCAAGATCAAAAATAAAGATCCCAAACTCTGATCTTTTAATTAGTGTTTTGTGAGGTGGAAAATATTGCTTGCCCGTGCCCACCCGACCCGTTTTAAGGGTCAAAGTGCGGCATGTTTCTGTCCGTTGTCGTCCCTCGGCCCAATGCCTCCCGCCCGTTCTCAATTATGCCCGAAATTCGCCTGTTAATTCAATATAGATGAATGACCTAAATTGAGTCTGATTTCTAACAGTTGTTGATTGTCAGTAAAATTTTGAACACTAACCCCAGAACGAAAATATAGAAATTATCTATGCAAGTTAGTTTTACAGAAATAGTCGCATTTTCTCTAATAAGATTCTTATATTTACTAGTGCGCCATAGACAAATAGATTTTGTTAAATCTAATAATGTCAACATTCAGTTTGCTCAATACAATAATTTTTTTTCAATGTTTTGCTAAATTTAGATATAAATTTCATAATCTCGTAACGTAAATAGGTGGCGCCACATTTTGGTACTTATTTCTAGTTAATATTCCGTTTGACTCAATTTTCCGATGCTTAATTTAACTTAGACTACAAATGTCAACGAAATTTCGTATTTTCAAAATATAACATTAATTTGTATGTGTAGTATTTGTCAGAATAAGATTAGTATATATCTAATTCCATTTGTAATGACGACACAATGCTAAGAGAATAATCTGATATTGGAGGAAGCAGTCTTTAGTCAACTTGTATTAATATTTTGATTGTTAGCTTATATATATATAACTTAACGAAATCAACATTTTCAGAATTATTTTCCCAAACAATGTTTATATTTTGTTTAAATAAATGTAATTTTTGAAATATATTCAATTGCTTGCTTATTATGATGTTCCGAGTTAATTTATTTAAATATAATGCTTCCCCATTTTTGGTATTGTGAATTTTTATAATGAGGCTAAAATATTTCTGCATAATTTCATTATGGTGTTTATATACTTCAATATTTAAACTTCGGTTAATATATATTTACTTAGAAAAAATTACAGTGCCTCAACTTACACCATTTTATGGAGGAGTAGGTAATGGTGAAGATGTGGAGACAAGCTGTCCCAACACTGGGTCCACAGGCTGAAGTTGCAAGCCGGTTTGCTCTGCGGCCTCAATGATGAAGCCCCTAACACCTCTAACTGTGTGACAAAAACAAGTAAAATTTATGAAATTCAAGTTAATTTTCAAAAATGAAAAGGGGTATGATTTAATATATTATTGACACAGTAAAGCCTATCAAGATAGTTTGATACTATGTCATCAGTGTTTGGGAAAATAATACATAGAATATATATGAAAACTCTCAAGCGCCAATTTTGCATAAGGAAAACTTTAATTTGTACTAATTTGCAATATAGTAATATGTATGTCTCATATTTTTTGTCATATGTACCTTATATACGCTATTAATTTTTCCTAATCATGTCGATAGGGAACCGAAATCGCCGTAGTTTGTCTGATACCGAACTGAACCGACTTCAAAATGTGAATACTATTGGGCATTGAATGGCTTGCTTGGGGGAAAGTAAACGAAAAACGCAAAGTGACCTGAGAAAAGTCCAGAGAACCTCTAAAAAGCACAATAATAGCGAATAAAATACTATTGAATAATATTCGATATAATATAGTGAGTGAAAAGTTAATTAGCATGGCATACTAAGTTACTTCCGTTAGCGCAAGAACGCCTGCTGTTGAAATATTATTTTGAATGGATGCGCAGTTAATTGCTCACAAATATTGGGTTTTTAAAAATCTTGCAACTAGTGATACCTATAAATAAACAACACTGCTTACTTTCATAAATTTCATTTGGACATGTCACCTAAGACCGGCTGTCTAGTAATATTTGGGAGATTGATAACTAAAGCGCAGGAAGCTGTTGAATTTTTTAAGAAGTGAACGAAGGCGGCATTAGCAAAACGGTAGAAGCGAGACTCTAACTCTAGTACCAACACCATCACAGCCAAACGACGTTGAGTGTTTGAATATTTATAGTTAATTGTGATATCTTAGAGTCATTCGTTTTACTAAATTAAGTAAGCCACGAACGCACCATTGGTTTTAATTAACAATGGCAGGTGGGAAATCGTCGTCGAAAACTTTCGTACGAGTTACTTTTATGATTTTTCAGAATTAATGTATTCTTCGGTTTTTCACACAACAGTCATAAGTTATGACTCATAACACAACACAACAGCAAAAGACTGATGTGTCACACAACATACACAACATAAGAGTAATAGGTAACACAAAGCCTGTAATTTGGGTGAATTGCGTGAGCATTAATATTAAATATTTATATGTGCATAACTAAAATTAATATACAGAGAGATTTTTAATGATGGAAAGTTGATTTCAAAATTTGTGGTATTGAATTTTCAGGTCTAATCCCATCACCTTTTGCCTTTCGATTTCTTTTGTTGCGGATACCTAAAAGAAAAGAGTCATGGACTCTCCGATCAATTCAAGGCAGCTATCCAAACAGAGGTTAGTACATTGGACCACATCCAGTGCAGTAATGAGCAGTTTGCACGTTCGGATGAAACTTGTGAATTTCAGGAAGGCAGCACATGAAAATGCTATATTTAAAAAGAACTAAATAGAACTAGTAGTTTGCAACGTTTTTCCAGTAAAATCCATCCAATAACTAGCGAGCTATTATATTTTTGGGTCTCATAATTAAAAATCACTTTGAATTAGAAAGAGAATGTGCATGACATGTATTTGTGAAATATCCAACAAAATAGCTTGTCGCGGTATCAATATTAAAAAGTATGAAAATATTTTCATAAAATTAGACCTGCCTAATTCCATAATACAGCTAAATACGAAAAGTAACAATTATTTTTTATAATGTTTCTATATTTTCCATGAAACTAGGATTATTTATGACCTTGTGTAATTCACTTAGATATTCGAGAATATATTTGAAAATTTTATCAAGTACTTTTGAATGAAAAAAATTAGTAATGATTCGAATATAAAGCATCATCATCATCCTTCTCATCAACATCAACAAAATTTCCATTTTTATTACAACTAAGAGGCTTTACTAAGAACACTGAGTAAAGCTTAGAGTAAAACAGATGAGAAGACTAAACG
>CABFPE010000317.1:352492-366665 GCA_900660155.1 Hofstenia miamia
ATGTAAAGTAAGTTAATGTGGGAAAGTAATACATGTAAAGTAAGTTAATATGGGAAAGTAATACATGTAAAGTAGGTTAATGTGGGAAAGTAAAACTAAAAAATTTAAATGTGGGAAATTAATACATGTAATGTAAGGTAATGTGGGAAAGTAAAACTAAAAAAATGTAAAGTAATGTGGGAAAGTAAAACGTGTAAAGTAAGATAATGTGGGAAACGTGTAAAGTAAGATAATGTGGGAAAGTAATAAGTGTAAAACTAAATTAGACCACATAACACAAAAACTAGTAAAAGTAAATGACTTCCATGACTTCAGTAAAACACCATTGGCAATATCCGAGGCGTCTCAGGTCAAACGCCAACCCTCTCGACCAATTAGAAAAAAGTGGCACGAAATGGACCCCACCTCTCAACCAATAAAAAAAAAGGTCCCCAAAGTCTCGGCCTCTTTTACTACTGCTATTATAGAATTTGTACCCTTTCCAAGATCTTCCTGAGATGAATTTTTGCTTAAGAATAAATCTTTTCACACTATTTCAGAATTCTTTCAGTTTTGTAATATGCTTAATTTCGTTAGGTAGATTATTCTATTGCCTTGTGGCTACGTTTAAAAATGAATTTTCTTTGACTTTACGTCTGAACCTAGTGACAACATATTTCTTAGACCGTCTATTGAAAGTTTTCTTGAATTCAGGGACTAAATAGAATAGTATTCCGCCTTAAAGCAATCGTCGAAACTTTTTATTACATCGTTATAACTAAACATAATTAACATGAGGAGAAGGACACATTTCCAAAATATAATTTTTGGTGTTACTAGAATTTCTTTTGCAAACATTTAAAGCCCATTTATATTGCAGCTGAAGTTTATTTATCAATGATGTGCTCAAATTTGAAAATAGTACACTCCCGTAATTTAGGTGGCTCATAACAAATGTGTGGAATAGCTGAATTATTGCATGAGGAGGTAATAGGTCAGCAACCTGAGAAATAGTTCTTATGCCAGCAGCAATTTTTTTCTGTGTAGATTTTCTGTGGACATTTTCAATATTTATGTGATTCTGCGAACTAAGTTGTGAGTGCCATACTTGACATGCGTATTCGAGAATCGACCTGATCAGTGAGCAGTAGACCTTGGTGCACTCTTTAATACTNTTGAGGAGATCTGGTTAATCCCAATACTGCAGCATTATCTCCTAAGCACTCTCCTTCAATTGCTGACACAGTAAAATTTTGCACAAAATTTGCTGCGAAAATGAAAAGCTCTAATCTTGCCAATTTCTCTCCTGCACAAACCCTTGGACCAATACTGAAGGGAATAAAGTTCTCAAGCTTTGATATTGTTAAATCATCAGTGAGAAAATTTCTGAGGTCAAATTGATCCGGGTACTTAAACACATTTCTGTCTCTTTAGTTTATGAAGTAAACTGCAAGAATCACTGCGTTCTTCGGAAAAATGTATCCTCTTGAGGTTTTGATATCCGTTGTTAGTTTATGAAGTAAACTCGTTGCTGCTGTACTTCCAAATCTCAGAGATTCTAAGATAAATGCATGCAAGATAGGCATTTGATTGATGTCTTCATAACTAGGCTTCCTTCCCCCTAGAACGCTATTTACTTCATTCTTCACTTTTTGCTGCGAATCCGGATGATTATTAAGGAAATGAACAACCCACGTCATTGTTACAGATGTTGTATCTGTGCCAGCAAGAATGTAATCCATACATGACGAAATAATATCATCATTAGTAAATTCATCTGGCATGGTTTTCTGTTTTTTAAGCAGAATACCAACAATTGTTTCATCGTCGAATTCCGAATCATAAGCTGACATTTCTTCTACGACAAAATTTTTTATGTTAATGAGGGCGTTTCTAGTATCTTCAAAATTTTTGCTGTAAATTAATGGGAGCTGGCAGATCCATTTTGGAATAAAATATCTTATGTCAAACTGACCGTAACCCAGAAAAGTCTCGATGTCTTTAAGAATCTTCACAAACCTTTGATCCCCATAATCAAATCTTTTTCCAAAACAAAGTTGATAGATCATGTTAGATGAAGCTGTGGCAAAAATGTTTTTCATTAGATCAATGCTTACACGATTTTGACAATTTGATAAATATTCTAACATAGCGCTCGCTTCCAACGATGTCTAAATATATTATTTATATACATGTAGTTTATTGTATATACATACATTACTAAGTTAGATTAAATTGATGTGAACATTATTGTAACTCCATAAATTCAATAAAATTTCAAATTGTAAAGAAAGCAATTTTCGCTTTAAGGCTACACTGTGTTTTTATTGCATTAATAAACTAATTGAACCTGAGTTTCTAAGGAGCTAAAGCCCAATCCAAGTTTTCTGAACGCAATCAACGTTTCTTTTCTATGTAATTGCCATAACCGACCACTTGCAGCGGCCACTCCTCTTGTCACAGGAACTTCTGACGCTATTTCTGGAAAGGCTGGCCTGTGTGATGATTTTACCCCATTTGTTACAAAGATTTCATTAACTAATTTATAGTCAGTCACAATGATCTGCGTTATTCCAAACCCATAGAGAGAAAATGCATCAGATTTCAGATTCCGTTGATCTTCTAAGAGTTCCAATTCTCCTCCTTGATTACGATAATGGTTCTTAAAATTATTTCCTATTATTGGCAAACATATTCCAGGAAATCTTGGCATATCTCGTTTGAATTTGTACCAACTGTATGCATAATATGTTAAAAACACAACACAACAGGCAGTTGCAATTCCGAAGGAAGTGACATAATCCTAAATATTCTGCACTTAAACAATATTATCATCACCTTCTGATAAATATCGTTTTATTTAATAAATTTTTTACATGATTTCAGGGGTGATTTTAATACTAACATTAACTAGAAATGAACCTTAACATCAAAATTTCATCCATGCCTTTATTTTTGGTCACAATTAGTTATTGCTACTAATCCATTAGACCGACCTGATGTACAATGTTAGATAAGAGTGTTCGCAATGCATTGCAGACAGAGATTAAAGCAATAAACTATATTTAAAGAGAAGGTTTTGTGTTTTTGGATTCACTCCGAGGGCGGAGAAATTTTGTTGCAGATGTGCGAGTATTTAAATCTCATTGACGTAAATTTTAGCAATGCAATGTTATTTCTAATCTTTTCACGACAATATTTTATGATTTACTGAGTGCATTAATATGAATTTGCAAGAATACAAAACATTTTGTTCTACTTATTGAAAAAAAATTTCAATGAGATAGAAATTAAATGGTTGATGTAAAAACAGAAATTTTTAGGTAAATATGATCAATCCAAAAATCAAGAATATTGCCATAAATATTGGCAAGTTTGTGATGAAAATTACTCAAGTTTTGTATTACATCCAAAACTAATGAAGCTATCAAAAAAGTGCTGATGAAATAGCGAGAAGCACATGAACTAACAAAATTATCTGTATGATCCTTTGCAAACGATACAGTTTTTGCTGTTCAACCAATTAAGATATGAAATCACATTGAAGGAACTCTAATTGCTTCAAAATTATCTTCTATCACATTGGTAACTATAATTGGTTTAGCAACAATACTTGTATCATTTGGCCTAAGAAAGCCGAATAAACGCATTAAATCTAATACTGTCTTGTTATTTTAATATCATATCGAAAACGTCTAAGTTCATAATATAATTGATATTAGTACATATTACTACTCAATGCAACTATTAAACTAATTATTGAAATTAGACACTTACTGCCATAGGAAAACTCATATTTAGCATTAAGTAAACAAATTGTTTGATTTTTAAACATAAAAGACATGGTATTTGAACTATTATTGAACATACATCTCAAATGAAACTTGTTCAAATACTTTTCGTTTTAATTCAACAAACCAAATTAACTTTAAACAGTCTGGTGATTTTTAAAAAAATGTCATGATCCTATAAAAAAATTTATACGCTCATAGCTCAAAAACTACTAATGCTATGCTCAATCTGAAAGCACCACATGATAGAGGAGAGTCTCCTCTTTCTTTTTCGCTCTAAGTCCGCGAGCTGGTGATGTCCCATCGAGGCCTTCGGCCCCGCGACCTCTGACTTTGCGCACGGCACGCCTCAATGAGTTTGGAATATCTCTGCACATTAAAAAACAGTCAAAGTTCTTTGTTACCTTCAGGGGATCAAAACCTTCTAAACACATAAACACTAAGTATGGAGAGAATTTAAATCTTTTTCAAAAATTCTAAAAGCTCTCAGAAAACTTGTTAATCTATTCAATAATCCTGCAACAGCAATAAGCTTTAATAGAATTTTTCAACATTGCATTAATTTATGTTCCCCAATAGACCTACCCATACCCCAGGATTTTCAAATCTGGAAATGGCTTGGAGAAAATTCTTTCTAAATGTGGAAAAACGGATTGTCCTTTAAAACAGACGCTAAGCTGTTTAAAGTTAATAAATAATTTTCATTTTAACTAAAATGAATACCATTAACATTAAGATAGAGAGGCAGAGCGGTGCGCACTGGTAAAACCTAGTACATACTTAGTAGAACTATTGAAATATTATCGAAGATCATATGAATATATTTTCAACGGGAAACCATATATATGATTAATATAAACCAAATTATAGGTATAATATAAATATAAATATTCACAATTATTTACATGTATAGGACCATCACTGATCCTGTTCATGAACAAAGCATTAAACTTTCTAATATAAATCACTTAATCCAACAATATTTTAAAATCTTGTCAGAACAAATACGAAGAATTAATTGAAAAAAAAAGTAGTTTCTACGAAACATGTGATTTGTAAAATCTTTTCAAAATCGGATTAGGCTGTTTTCAAATTATTTTAAGGTGATCTAAATTTAGTTAATTGCTGAAGGTTCAGTTTCTCCTGTAATTGTTTATTAGAAAATAAAATTTTAACAGTCACCTATAAGCAGATGCTCTTAAATATTGTTATGAAAATAATTTGCAGATCAATATTCCAAAACTTCTGCCTTAACGCGTAAACAACTATGAGTTATGAGATATTATGACAAGAAGGTTACAAATATCTGCTGCAACTAAATACGTTCCAAATACTCAAAATCTCTGTTAGTTGGAAGAAGCAGGTCATGGCACTAGTCAAGAAAATTATACACATTATACAAGGGTTTCAGTTTGTCAAAACTATTTGAACAACATAAAATCAAAATATCAATTTTCGCGGTATAGTTAGTATCTCATTGCCTATATATGCTTCTGAAATATGGATCACCAGAACTCTCACTTGAACAAAGGAAAAATTTAGGAGGCCTATTAAATTCTTCGCAAGAACTACTAATGCAAACAAGTATATTTTGTTAAATAGAGTAAATAATCCCTATGCAAAACAATTCAGTAAAACAGCAATAAAATCCTGAAAAGTGTTATTCATCAATTGCATCATATCAGTTTGACATGTTTCGGCACCAAATGTCTGATACATAGGCATTTTATATTTGATGATATTTTTGAAGAATAAATAATAAAGTTAAGGATAGATTACTGCTTAATGAATATCCAACATATATAGTTCACAAGAATTGTAAAAGAAAAACTAGAAGACTTCTAAAAACTAAAGATACTAAAAACAAAAAGTGATTATTCATAAAATTATACAAATATCTTTAATATTAAATATCGAGGGATGCAATCAACTGAATTATAAAAAGATATGAAAAGAATTACTCTATCGTATTTAAAAATAGGATTTGTAATTAAAACCAATAAACTAAGACATCTAATATGTTAAAGACAGAAACCAAGATTGAAGATCATCCCAAAGCAGTATGTGAAATTACTTGCAACTGTGGTGCACAATAAATTGGTAAAACATCAAGAAATTTACAAACAAGAATTGGAGAACACAAAAATCAGTCAATCATTTTCAAACAACTAAAGACCTGTGATATGAAATTTACATATAGAATTTTAAACAAATATAAATATATATTACATTATAAAATTTACAGGACGATCTATGATATTTTACAAAATTAACATTACAAAGTAGAATATTTACTATCACCAAATATAAAATTGTTTTTTTTTAAAGAACGAAAATCAATACATATAAAATTAATGTTACAATGTTTCGCACAATTCTTTCTGTCACGAGGTGACCATTAGCCCATTCCTTGCGAAATTCCTCTGAAGTCTTCCAGGTATTTCGATTTGAAAGGCACATAAGAGCTGAGTGGGGTTTTGAAGGTCTTCCGAACTTTGGCTTGGGGGCAATGATGTTTTCAGAAGTGATACGGCTAATAATATTCCCGACGGTACTTCGAGGTCGCTCTACAAGTCGGGCTATATCACATTGACTCATCCCTTCCAAATGTTTAGAGATAATCAACTAGCGGATGGCAAGAGATACGAAACCAGGCATCATATATGGCGAAGAAAGACTGTTATTATAAATATTATAAAGACTGTTTCAATATAAATAACATTTTTTACAGATTCTCTGATTTGGTCTGAAGTGCCCGAATAAATTTTTCAAAGAAAAGATTAGCTAACTACAAGCATTGTAGCATTTCTCGTTGAGATTTAAAGTAAACAGTGATAATTATGTCTCAACATTGATGAATTCCTCTTTCTTAGAAATATTTATGACAAATCATGGGTGGCCGAATTCTTTTTTCCAGTACTATACTTATGCAATTTTCAACATAGGTATGGGATACGTATGAGTTAATATGCAAAAAATAGGGAATCCCTCATAGCTAAAAATTCGTCAACTATGAAACAAAATGAGTTACATAGAATTTTATGATTTTTGCAAAGAAATAATAAAAATAATAATAAATAATAATTGCAATGATTTTAGAAATTATTCAGAAATTTCTGAAGGAACCTTCTCAGTTTTAGACAATATTTTTTTTGAAAACCTATTCACTTAAGTTTTCATTGCAAAAAAGTAATTATCTAATAATAGGAAACCTTATCAAAAGAAAGCCTGGCTACATACAATTAATCTTAAGAAATACATATCCGAAAAACATGTTATATTAAACTGAAGCTAGAAAAATAGTGGTGTCGTTTTTGGCATGACCATATATAGGAAGACAAAATTTTTGAACAATCCATAACTACCATGTTTTAAATTTCTTTCATGCATTATGGCCATGTAGAGTATGGTGAATAATGGGGTGAAATGTATGTAGGATACATGCATGTAAAGCGGAACGATGCATCAACTAATCCAATCGGAATCAATGTGGATGTTAATAATAAAATCAAATCGAATGTCGATTCTCAATAGACCAAATTCGATCGATAATTATTCGTTTACTATTTACTTCAAATAGAATTACGCTAGTAACACATACTGCCATTTTAAAGAAAATGAAACAGTCAATCATGAACAAAGACGTAAACATCAGCACGGAAAGTGATTAAAGTCAACATGTTTTTTTCGTTCAAAAACATATTTGCAAGATTTGATTATATTTGAAAAATTTGAATTTTGTAAACACTTAGTATGGTTGTAAGTCTAAAATATTGTGTTAGGTCGAAATTTCGATTTTTCGTTTAAAATAAGGTTAAAATCGACTATTTAACTCAAATAGATGCCTCCACTTTAATTAAAATTTCTATTACTATGTCTATGACTTTTTCTAGAGGAAAATTGGTGTATACACTTTTGATGTCATATGATAACATAAACTTACTCGCATCTTGTTTCATAATATGATCAGAAAATCTTATTATACATGTATATTTAGTTTGTAGTTCTAAAATTGTAATTTTTTAGCAATATATTGCTTTAACTCTTATAATTAATAATTTATTGATTTGTTTGCTTGCTTTCCTAATACAACGCACGCCATTTGGTGAAAGCTTTAAGAATAGGATACAACTTCATCTTAAGTACATACGTGCATAGGGTAGTTAATTTGATTTTAATCACTTTGCAACAAATTATTTTTATAAAGAATCGTATTGTTTTTTTTATCAAAACGTTATTCTCAATTCAGATAGAGTAGGCCATTTGCAGAGAGATAAACAATTTACTTGAAACTAACACAAATTCTGCATATGAAATAATAAGCTTATGGATTATCAGCATGGTAATATTTTCAGGGGTACGATCGACTTCAGAAAACCAACTAAATTTATTAATAAAATTCACATATATACAATCTACAATAAAGTACAACTTCTGGACAAATTTCTATTGCGCTTTAAGTTCTAAAGGCTGCACGTGCTTTCTCTAAAATATCCTTCCTGATCTTAGGATATGACTCATGGTTCGCTAGGACCTAAAATAGATATGAATAATTTCATGCTAACTTTTTATATACATACAGAAGATAAAAGTTTAGTTTTCTCAAAATTTCGAACTCAAGATAAGTTATTGAAGCCATCAATTAGTTACTTTTTAAATGACAAAACCATATATTTTTAAATTTAAATAAAACAAAATACTGAATATGTGAACCATTCTGCTCCAAGATAACTTCACAATGGTAAGGTACATTTTCATCTGTTCTCGAAGGTTCATCAATGCTTAGTGATTGAATTTCTGTTTTGATTTTTTTCTCACAAATCTTCAAGACTTTGGGATTTAAGCTGATGATAAAATGTCAACAGGTGAGGGATCTCGAGAACGCGGAAGCCAAGGGTGCCCAAATCCACGTCCAATCACACGCTGCTCAGGAAACTGAATTAAAAGGAATTCTCATGCATGTTGAGAAAAATGAGGTGGATCACCATGTTAAAAAGTTGTTCTTGATACCATCTTTTTTGTCGAAGTTGTGGTATGAGGTGGTTTTGCAATAAATTTGTGTAGTTAAAGTGATCTAATGTAGTATCAAAATTGAAGCCATGAGAGCAACAAGGGCCCAAATCCACATTTTGTGAAAATGAACCTTTTCACATTTTCTTACTCACTATACCAAGATCTAAGCCCCAACTCCATTTACAAACACAGTACATGTACAAACACTATCTAAATTTTTGTACCACGGCAACATTGTCCCAAGTCCAGGAGTTGGGCCTTAGTTGCATTTAAATTACAAAGGTAAATAGCTCCACCATTTACTTAATCATGGCTGAGGCTGGAAAAGACTATGTTAATGTCGAAATAAAAGGCAAAAAACGGCGAAATGCCTTTTATTCAGTAATTATTGCGTATTTCGTTTGCTTTTTTTAATCAAGTTATGACAAGACTAGTAAAGATTTATATTTAAAAGCTCTGTTAAAACTTTTGTTTAACACTTTTAATTTTTAAATTCGTTTTAAAATTATTGTAAATGTCTTTAAACATGTTCTATTTCATTTTAAATTCTAATGTAGCAATCTTATATACATATTGCTCAGTATAATTTGAAAAAGGCCCAACTCCAACGACATTTGTTATCCCGCAGCCCCTGCATATTTGTAATAAATTTATTTTACGCTGTTTTTCATTATAGAGTATAGATCTCTTCTGTTCAACCCCATATTCATTATAATAAAACCAAATAGTTAACAATTATTTAGTTTTTTGTGTTTTACTTAATTCCTTTTGTTTCGGATTTGGGCCCTTGTTGCTCTCATCTCTTCAATAATTGCCTAAATATTTTACAGCGTTTGATTTTTCAAAAAGAGTGTAAAAAAGGAAAAACTATTTTGAGAATACAACTACTTACCTCATTACTGATATCAATCGCATCAATGTAACGCTTGGCCTTCAAATAATTATATGCAAGTTTGTAACCTAAAGATGAGTAAAAATCAGCAAACTTTACAATAATACCAATCGAAGGGTCGGTTTTGTGACTATACTTCCATGCCAATGCATATCTCTCTGCAGCCTCTTTGTAAGATTGTTCTTTTTCGAAAACTAATCCGGAATATTCATAAGCTTTATAGCACGACTAAATCAATAGGGTAGTTAATGAAATTTTATTGAATTAGTAATGCCAATAACTTTATATTTACTGAATAACAGAAGTCTATCGATGTACTCACTTAAATAGCTGTCTCTTATACACATCGCTTGCTTTGAATAAAAAATATGCACATAAAAATACTGAATGACTATGAATACTTGAGAAGACTGTTTCCCGAAATTTTAACTGTGTTGGTACAATTAATCAATATTAACCAACACCAGCAAAAAATTAATATCCTACATTATTAAACAATATTAAGAAGTACATAGATTGTCATATCTTCTACAACCGATCTATGCTTTAAAACAATGCTTCTCTAAGAGATTCATGTAGTACTAACAAGTCCCATTTTGAGAGGCCACTGAACGTATTGAAGTTCCAGATTTTTTTTAAATGAAAAGATTTTAGATTTTCTAATCATAGTGACCACTTGAAAGTTCTGATACTGGAATTAAAACAAATGTATTTGCTTTAATTACTTATCATTTGTGTTGCTCACTCTTAATCGGACTTCCCGTCATTTGCTGCTGAGCATGTGCTAATTCAGTCTTAGTTGGTTTGTTGCTTTGGATTCTTCTTAGCAATAATAATCCTACTGAACAATTATAATAACTTGACATCCAATTGCCCAACAGAGCAATTAAAATGGTGTTTCTATAGAAGATTTGTCAACTCTTAAGCAAACCGAGTCGATTAATCGTTTACTGTGAAACCGGTGTTGTCTTGGCGTTCTGTTGGATAATCCAGTTGATAAATCTTTTACTGGAAGCACAGCTTAAGAGAGTAAATTAGGAAATGCAAATACCAACCATTATATTTAACTTAAAAATTGTTTAATGCATGACTTATAATTAATAATTATGCAATTTATAATGCATATTCCCTAGACGAGTGCAGAGCAGTGGAAAATGAAAACAAAATTAATTACCAATTTCTCGTTTCTGGTGATTAATGAGTAAAACTGGATTTAGTTCTTGGAACGCTGAGAGTTAAGTATATGAATTCTCATGTCAAAGATGTAGACGGATCGAACCAGCCGNATTTAAAAATTGTTTAATGCATCACTAAAGCTAATTTATAATTAATAATTATGCAATTTATAATGCATATTCCCTAGACGAGTGCAGAGCAGTGGAAAATGAAAACAAAATTAATTACCAATTTCTCGTTTCTGGTGATTAATGAGTAAAACTGGATTTAGTTCTTGGAACGCTGAGAGTTAAGTATATGAATTCTCATGTCAAAGATGTAGACGGATCGAACCAGCCGAGGCTCAAGGTTTAGGTTGGCTGATGCTATTACATGTTTGTGATATAGGCAATATAACACACCTTACCGAACAAGCTAAGTCTAAAGTTTTGTTAAAATTCATCAATACATATTATTTTACTCGTAGATGGAATTTGAGATTAAATGCAATTTTCTTAATCAATTCTATAACTTCATAACCAACATTCTATTTATATGAAACTTACAATTTTGTATGAAATATAGTAATTTCAAAACCTCAAAATAATTTGTTTCTGTATATTTTTTTTCATATTTTAGTTTACCAAACAGTACCTTATTATACTGCAAACATTTCTTCAAGCTCTCATGTGCTATTTCATACTTGTTGGATTGAATCATAACATCTGCCAACAAAAGATAAGCCTTTTCAAAGTGTTCGGAATCCTAAGAAAAATATGATATTTAACTCCATGAATTACATAACTATTCGTTCAAATATTTCACAATTTCGGAAAAATTAATTAAACATTTCATAAAAAATAATCATAGCAAATTTCAACAAAAATTCCTGCTTATTAAAAAGACACTTACCGCAAGATTCCACTGGTACTCCTTATAGAGCTTCTTTAATTCACCACGAGCTTTAAGCATATTTTTTGAAATCATATACCCACTGGCAACGCCCAGTATGCACCCCACTGGATTCTAAATGATTCTGCATCACCTTTACTCAAATGTTAAATGAAAACAAATTTACATAGTTTTAAACACATGCTGCCATCAGCCAAAAACAAATTGAAAATTCATTTTATGTGCTCCCATTGAATTTGAATTAGGTGGCAAAAACCACTGACTTTAGGTAAAGTACTGAAACCGATTGAAAATGTATATATAGTTGATGTTCATGATGAGTATAAATCAGTTAATTGCATTAAGAATTTATATAAAACAGAATGCTAACCGAAGGCATCAAATTATTGAATAAATTTATGGCCTCGTTCACAGCACTGTTCGTTTTTGCGGACATAATGTGATAAGCTTGGAGAATTCCATATTCAGAACTATCCTTATAAGACTTCTTCAATTCCTAAAACACACAACTGCAAATAATAAAAATTTAAAGAGGCATGAGTTTAAAGCTAAAAAGAAAACTGCATTTACTTATATCCGTGCAATTACAATTATAAAATGATAACTCTAAAAATCGTATTTGCAGTCACCGTAAGAATGATAAATTTTAGAGTATAAATTTGCTGTCGACATAAAAAATAAATTGAAATTTACTCGCTTCAACACCAATCTGATATGCAAAATAATTTTGCTCAACATGCAATATTATTATTCAAAACAAATCTCAATAAATAATTAGTCGATAAAATCATTTATACCATACGATAAATTAGGCGGCTTTCTTAGCTTCAAAATTAGAATTCCTACATAAATATAACTATTACTTTATCACACAAATAATATTTGTGTTAGAAAGAATATAAAAAGAATATAACATTTATTTCATCAGTTTCAACTTAAAACCACCTTTTCGACATGATCACACGAGCAGACGCGGAGGCGTAAGCCCGTGACTAGCAAAGTATTTTGGAAAATTCCTGTATATTCATTCTCAGAAGAGTGGTTGAAAACAGGGATGTATTAAGGGGAGGGGGAGGTATCGTTGTATCGGCTGATATCCCGAAAATGTTAAGCCTACAAATCGTAGTGGTAGAAACGATTATACAAGTCGTACACGTCAACATTGTACAAAGGATGTACAAGAGATTGGAGAGCAGTCTCTGTAAAAGGGGTGTACGCGTTCGCACGTGTCCAGGTGTCTGTGCATAGCAATAAGGTCAAAGCACTATTTTCATATACAGCATATGCTTTTCCTCTGCCTTGATGTTGATTGGCAGTGGGTGTTGACAAGCGAGTTCGAACGTTACATTACTCAAAATCTCAAGGAAAACAAAAATTAACCCTTACAAGATAAACGTAACATTTTGTTACAAAGTATAATTTGAACTGATATTGTAAACAATTAGACGATACGCGTCATAGTCACTTTGGGTCGATGAATATTAGTCAATTTGGCTTACGTTGGTGTATAATTATGGGATTAATTTAATCCCTGCGTTGCGTAAAACACCGTGAAGTCCCCAGCGACGAGAGTAACATTTTGTTACTAAGTAAAACTGCGGTTGTTAATTAGGATTCTGATTGATATATAAGTACCCGAATTCGGCAAGTTAGCAGTCATTCGTTAAATATTAATTCACTAAACATGTCTCATCATTCAAGACCAAAGTGCTATAAAGCTCGCGATGCGCAAATGCGGATTTTGGCTTGGCAGGCCATTGAAGCTGATGAAGACAAATTGGATGCTAAAAGTTGCTATACAGATAATGAAGATGATAAAGAAGTACATAGCGATTTTAATGACAATTTTACTACTGTGGATACTAGCGTCAATTTACCATCCAGTTCAAGCTCCAATGTGTAAGCTCAAGATGATGATGATGAAGGAGACATTCCAATAGTTGGAGAGGGAAGTGATGAATCACAACCAGAGGAAGTTGGTAGCGATGATAACGCTGATAATACAACTACGTGCTCGTCCAGTGGCATACAATTTTCGTCTGTCTTTTTCTCTGAAAGGAGGCGAGCTCATAATATTGTTACAGAGTCATGAAGAAACGTTGCTCATTTATACGATGAGTCTGAAGCTTTTTCACTCTACATCACAAATGAAATAAATGTTGAGAACAGTTCAACGTCATAAAAATCGGAAAGTGACAGATATTCATGGTAGTGTACGCCACACACAAGTCTCAAGTTACTTTTCACAAAGTGAAGGCTTATTTTGGAATCATACTATATGCAGGAGCACATAGGGATAACTTAACAAATTTAGAAGATCTCTGGGACCCTATGGAAGGTCTGTACTAAATGATTTTATATTACCTGTGCATGAAGTTAATATATATATACATGTGTGTGTATATATATATATATATATATATATATATAT
>CABFPE010000317.1:369342-393349 GCA_900660155.1 Hofstenia miamia
AATTTTTTAAAAATGGGACCAACCCGGCTCGCAAACGAACAATTTTTTAGTCCAATAATAAATATGTTCGCAGTTCATTTATTTTTGGCTCACCCACGGTCTGCATTAAATAGTTTTTATCGGCTTCCCTGTTGGCCAGGAAAGCGCGCAAGCCACGTACACGTCTCGGCCCACTTCCACCCAGTTGTAGCAATAATTTACAATTTATTTAGGGCCAATTCCAGTCAATCAGTTGAAATATGGCCTCGAAAAGAGATGAAGATAAAAAGCAACTTCTATAATTTTTTAGACGATAACTTAATTAAATATAACCTTTGAGCCACATCTTCGAATGCTTCTGCTCCGAGTACGTTGTTATCGGGGTTGAGACAGATCCTAATCATTTCGCAAAGAGAGCCTTCACCGTACTCCTTCACTTTTCTACATTTATTAAACAACCTCATTGCATCGCCGACTTTTCCCATATATCTAAACAACAATTGAGTAGATGTTGTAGTTATGATATACACTTGAATTTGTCCAAAAATAGATGGAAAGCTTTTAACAATATTAATTGTAGCTTTATATAACAGAAAAAGAAATTTTGAGCAAGAGATATGAATTGATGAGAAGTGGGATTGATAGAAAACTATTAAAGCGATCTTACACGATGGGCTTTTGCTCTAGAGCAAAACACTTGTTAAATGCCCTTCTTATATCATCTGTCAGCGAACAAGATACATGCGTGCCCGGGGACAAACCATGAAATAAAACAATGTTTCTATTTCAAAGTGAAAAATGGCACAAAGCCCAGTGCGTAACAGCTTACACCGAGCGTTTGAATTCATTCCTTAATGCTTAGTTGTAGAAATAAGTTAGTTTCGTGCTGAATATTCCATATTAAATAACGCATTCCAAACATCAAAACAAATCTTTAAAAATCGACAACTACATAGAAATTGATAACCTTCAAGAATGCCTCGTAATTATAACATTTCTAAATATGTATATTGAAAAAACTATTTAGAAAAACTATAATACCACAGTGTACATTAATCAGGGACTATTTTGCCAAAAAACTTTAGTAATTGAACCAGTTTTTTTTACAATTTTATTAAAGAATTCGTAATAATTTTGCTAAAACAAATCTTTAGAATTGTTGTTTTAAAAATGTAGTTTTGATTTGATTGAGGACAGGGGTGCTAAAAATTGTATGCTTAAAAAATAAGTACAATAAAATAAGTACAAATGGTGTTTTCAAAATTTTCGAAATATGATTTTTTCAAACAATTTCCTAATTTAATTTAAACCATGCCTTGACAGTAAATTTATATTCTCCCAATATTCATTATTTAGGCATTTTTTTCTCAAGGTATAGCAATTATGTGCAGGGACTTAATTACATATTACCAATAGTTCACTTCATCTTTTATCAGGAATTTTTATTACTGGATGAATTTTTTCAATGGTGTTAGGCTCACTTGATTGCATGCTATTTTCGAGTGAAATTGTTACAATTGTTGCGATTGAAAAATATGTGCACATACGTTATCGCTTCCTGAATTTGGAAACTGCTCAGATTTTCAATTTTTCTCAATTATAATAGTGCACACATTTTTAATACTTGTACTTGATAAGACATTCAGTAATCGGATCACAACGATTCAATAATTTTGCTGATTCCTGAATTACAATGAATGCAGAATTCTGTCCTTTATTCTTACATTAAATATGTACATATATCTAAATGTCTAGATAAGACAAACGCAGCTGTATATATTTGATCCACACTGTCAATTGTACGTCTAAAATATGATAATCTACTCGGCACAAAATAATTGCTCTCGGAGCGGGTGTCCAGGCTTCAGGCTTTGTGTATCACGCTAAGCGCATTTATTTTTGTTATTTACAAGATTTTAATTTAAATATGTAAATTTGTACATAGAGATTTTGTAAATAATACAGCACGGTAAATATTTTGAAAATTGTATACTTTGTAATTAGTGTGTGCACATCTATACATACAATTTATAGAACATTTCAATATTTGCATAGTGTGGCATTGATTTTCATGGATAATAAATTTACTACTATTACTACTAACATATAACAATTGAATAGGATTTTGAAAAACCATCCAATTGAATATTTCTAAAAACAATTCAGCAATCCATCTCGATCTAATCTTCTATTACTAATAATTGGATGAAACGCATAAATTCGGAAAGCTGGGGGGATTTGATTCGATTTTTCACTTTCACTTGGGTCACAATTTTCAACTAGCATTGGATGTGCCCGGGGATTAGGCCGGACTTGAAGAAGTATTAAAACTGATGGGGTCTGATAAAAAGCATATTCATAACAAATAATATTAGAAATCATGTGTTATATTTTATGATTAGCATAAAAGCCATATTGGTTCTTAAAATACCATCACATCTGTTTTAAATATAAAACGCATGCGGGATTAACCCTTAACTACTGATGACAGGATCATTTCCTAAGGAAAAATCATTGTTCCAGAGAAATTCTTTGAATTAAGACGAGATCGGTTGGAATGCACAAAACGAAACTGGATAACGTTACTTCTATCAGAAACACTCGCAGCTGGAACGTTTAGTTCCAAGAATTGCAATTTCTTTAAAAAACATTAATTAACATTGAAAAATTCAAACATACTACTACATTATAATGAATTGTTTTCCATGCGAATGAAATCAATTCTCATTTAGATTGAAATGATGTTAACGAGGTTAGTATAATTTGTAAGAAAACTAACAGTTCATAGTATGCATTTGCGTAAATGAAACCAGCATCCATTTCAATTTTTGGAGAATGTTCGATTGCAGCATCAAAAAGGGCCTTAACATCGGAGAGCTTTCCAAGCCGTCGCAAACAACCAACAGCCTTCAGAAGTACTTTGCAATTGTCAGGCGATCGATCGAGTAATTGACGATAGTATTTCCCGGCATCTTCAAATTCATGTTTTCTACAGAAATAAGATAAGAAATTTACAATTGAAACCATAATACTTAGAATTTTTTGGACAATTCATACCTTTATTTAAATTACAAAAATTTTGTAAAATATCATTTAAATATAATTGAACAACAAATAAAGGTATACAAGATTTTCACGCATTAGTCATCAGTTGAAATTTAGAGAAATGTCCTGGCACCAAACACAATTACCATTGATGTAGGTTGCCAAAGGGTGAAGATCTTCATTTAACAGGACTAAGTCGGCCTTGCAACCATAATTAAGCGATCCAATTACATCATCCAAGTTCAAAAGTTGTGCCGGGTGTAATGTTGCACATTCCAATGCCTGAGCAACAGAACACGATGTAGACTTCATAAATGTGCGAATGCATTCATCCATTGGCACAACACTACCTGCTAACGTATTTGTTCCCGACTGATACGCCGCCTTCTCACAAAGGGAAATTGGTTGGTTTTGAAGTGATATTTCAGAAGAAGACTTAAGCCCTAAGGCCGGATTAGCATCTGTAGAAATGATTAAACCATGTGGATGACTTCTAAAAGCGATTCTCTGTGAAATTGAATGTGTATGAATATTATCAGTAATCATTCCATAAAATAATTTTTTGTTCTCGTAAATGACGTCATCGCAGGCACATAAACCAATAATACCAGGCTCCCGATGATGCAACTGATTCATGCAATTGAAGAAATGTGTAATCATAGATGCTCCATTTTCCAAAGCCAAACTTGCTTCATTGAAAGTAGCCGCTGAATGTCCAATACTTACAATGATACCGTTACCTGTAAGACTCTTAATGACTCCTAACGCACCTTCAATCTCAGGAGCGATTGTTATAATTTTGACCAAATCTAAAGCATCCCCATAGACATGTTGAACTGTTGAAAAACCTGCTGTAAACTCCTTTAAAAAGCTTGTATTGTGAACACCACACTTTTTTGGATTCAAGAAAGGACCTTCAAAGTGTAAACCCAGCATTTTCGCACAGCTTTCAGGCCAATTAGCATTTGATAATTCAGATATTAGATGTTTATATGTATTGGAGGGACTGGAAACTATTGTAGGGCAAAATGAGGTAGTCCCGTATGACAAAATATCCCTGGCCACTCTAATAAAGCTTTCTTCAATATTGTCACAATTGCTAAAATCAATTCCAACACCACCATTTACTTGAATGTCAATAAATCCTGGGGAAATAATGCAATTATTGCAATTAACCACGCGCTCCTTCAAGTAAGCTCTATCATAGAAGCGCTGCATTGGATCAATTACAATTCCATTAAGAACATAGAGATCTTCCCTAAGAATAGATCCATGACGTAAGAGCCTGCAGTTAGTGAAACGCAGAACTATATCCCTCATGTTAAATTGTAAATGAACAAATATTTACGCATGTTTACCGCTTCTGAGGTGTCAGCTTAAATGCAATTTAAACATGCCTGCATTCGATAACAAAGCATCGTTATTTAAGGAATGAATCACAATCTAGTTTCGTGATAAAATATTCAAATCGAAATAAAGAATTCGAAAACTTTATAAAATCTTACGAAAGCATTAGATCTGCCATCATAATAATGGCATCTGTATTATCAGGATCTGACTTAAGCAATTCTACACAGTGGGTTTCACAATCTTCAATGTTTCCGAGATCAAGGAGTGTTTTAATCAGCTTCACTTGAGTCTAAAAAAGCTCGTGAGTGAACCTCTATAATCACTGGGAAAATAGATTATTTAAATATTACTATTATTTTGATAATGCAAATAACCTTCGAGTGGCGAGCGTTAAGACCAAGACATTTCTGATAAATTTCAACTGCTTTGTCAAGATCTCGATTGGAAATGGCTAAATTGGCCAGTTCATAGTTAATATCAATTGCAAGTTCTGTTTGCTTTTGCGTCCACTCAGGCTGCTCTGATTTCACACGCCGTAGTACTCTAAATATCACCTTTATAGCAAGAAATTAGAAAGTTTAGAAATTCTTGGAATAATTCAAAGATCTATTCATAGAATTAAATTTCGACAGATTTCAAAACCATGTGTAAGTGTGAAGAAGTCTTACACATCTTGTTGAGCCTCGGCTTTATGAAGAAAACGTTCGTGTGTTTGAGGTTGATTTCGTTTTTCAGCGATGCGTGCTCGGGCGATAAAATTTTTCACTTCGTCCATTAACCGATTCAGATCATATGCTAAACAAAATTGAGCTAAAAATATAACAATTCCGACAATTGAGAGTCAATGATATAAATAAAAATCTATTGCCACACAGAAAAATATTAATCAAATCTAGAATAATATAATTTGTTAACATCTAAAATTATTTTATTTGATTTTCAATGTCATTGGGACAATATCCATACAACAAAAATTAAACGCATTAGTTGAATTTTTGTGTATCATCATCCTAATGAAAGAAGTGTTGGTTTGAAGTGAATACAAGTATTAATAACAAAGCCTTCATGTTTAAAATGATTTGGTTAATAAATATCCTAAAACCCACAACAAAACTACTCAATATATAATATATATATATATATATATATATATATATAAACACAAAACAACAAAAAACATTCGGACAAATTTGAAAACTGTATAAATAAGATTTTAGAAGTCATTTCAAAGTTTTATTCATTGTTTAGGCAAAATTACCGAAACATTAATAAAAAATCAAAACTTTTAGAATACATCAGTTTGAGTTTTCAGCAAAAAAATTGTTACAGAACTTAAAAATTACTAATATAATAGATAAAAGGGAAATATATGAGAAAGAAAAGCATACTCTGTTCATGTCTTTCGCTTTCATCCAATACACGCTCTGCGTCATCAAATTGTCGAAGGCGACACAAAAGATCAATTAAATCGTATTTCAGTGTCGGGGCTTTCTTGTAGCCGTTGCGAAAGTAGGTAATAGCCTAAAACATAATCATAAGAAAACGGACATTTTTGTATTCGAAATAACAAGGCATGAAAAACCAGCGACAAACATATATACTATATAAAATTTGACTGAAAATTCTCTAAAAGTATCAAGATAAAGCATTTAAAGCTTTGACGATGCTTGAACGCTAGTGGACTCCACGTATGCTGAACTATGGATCTAATCGTATGCTTCCAACATTTTGATGCAGTTGATTCGTGTCGGTTTGTGACAATTACCTAAAATCTGAAAATGATTTATGGAGGTGGGGGAATACTTTCTAATAAATAAAAAGTTGAATAGGATCGGATCAATTTTGTGCCAATCCTAATTTTCATTCGTCAATTGGATTTCCTAAGATTGATTATATTCTATTTTCAAATAAACAGCTACAATTTATTTCAAATGTTTTAATATACCTGATTTTTTACCTGACTATAGTAATGCATTTTAACGAAAGCTTGTGCAATCTTTTTCACCAGATAAACATCGTTTGGGGAATCTTTATATGCACTCTGGTAAACAGCGATTGCTTTATCAATTGCCTAAGATGTACAAATAATTACATTTAGATACATATAACTGAATAGATTTACATATTATATATATATTTTTTTCATACACCTGTATACATGTATTAGAGCCCTGTGATGAATAAAAACTGAACGACACTGAGTCTCAATTACGTAGTAACAACAAACATAAATGCTGTTCAATTTGACCCAGTTTGAGATCTACTTGATTTAGGAACCGTTCCAGTATTTAAAGCAAAAATCTGTTTTGAAGGATTCTTTCGATCTGCTTTATAAAACAAAACAACTACGTTCAACAAGTGTATGCAATGGGTAGTAGTTCATCTAAGTTATTACTTTAAATAACTGTTATTGTTCAAAAGAAGCAATCCGTCTGTGTATGTACAATTACTAATTTAAAAATAATTTTAACTTCGCATTCTGTTAAAAAAACTGAAAAAAATGGTGCACTGATGCGTATTCTGTTCCGATGTAGATGTAGAGTGCTGACCTATTATAGACCTGGCGAATATCAATCTAAACTCACTACTCATCTCGGGTATTGAGGGTGAAATATTATAGATCGTTGATATTAACAAGTTTCTCTGTCTTAAAAATGAATTTATGTTTACCGACTACCAGCAGTGGAGGATTGGGAACAGAAATTATATGCCAACAGTCTGTTTGGAATTTCAGTAACCTTAAGGGCCATTTGTCAGCCAAAAAATATTTCCCCTTTTGTTCAGTTAGTATGAAAATTTGATTATTTCAGAAGCTATAGTATTTTAATTAAAAATAATAATAAAATATATCCCTTTACAACCTCCTATTGATTTTGCAATAAATTTAGTTATTTTGCCTTTTTTATTTGGCCGTTTTAGAATTTACCATTAAAATTAACATATTATAAAGAAAATTCAACATACACTTGAAAATTTAAAAATTTCTTAAGAATCAAATTATAAAGATGATTGAAAATTTTCACACAATTGGACTAGAAAAATAATTATACGCTTAGCGTCAATATATTTTAACTATCAAAAAATATAAACTAACTAAACAAACTAAAGAAATTCACTGAAAAACTGATTAAGATCATGCGAAGAACTGATGTATGGATTAAATAAAAAATTTGCATTTTTCTAGAAATATATTTATAATAATTTGAAAGTGTATTACTATATACAATTTCCTAGCTTACTAACAGCTTATATATAAACATATAGTGAATATATCGTTCAATGAAAATTTATCGTTCAAAAACGGCTGTATTAACACCCGATATGGAAACAAGTCTTGAAGAATGGGGACAGGCGTTGTCATGAACTAGAATGCCACACAATTATGCATGAAAGCAAAATCAAACGCAACTTTAAACTTCTTGTGAATAAATATATTCATTTATGGAAAAATTATTAAAATCCGACAAAAGCTTCGGAAAACTTTTATATATATATATATAAATTGTCAAATGGGTAACTTTCATACTTTATTTCATAATTTCGCAAAAAAAATAGAAATAAAGGAAAAAAATTTTCCGATAAAATAGAAACATTCAATAGAAAATAGCGTTTCTACGATAAATATTGAACGCAATCAAACCGCATTGAAAAGTAAGTATATTATTGCAGAAATAAATTTTTCAATAAAAAATCAGAAAATGAATTTTGAAATTCGCCTACTAGAATATTCATGTATGCGTCTCCGAGAAGCATCTTAGTTCTGGTATTTGGTTGTAATTCCACTAACTCCTTGTAACACTGGGCAAACATTCGCTTATCATTACGATGATGTAAGTAGATGTCCGCCATTTTCTCTCGTGCAGAAATGTAGTATCTAAAACCAACCAATTTGTTATGAATATCCACTTAATTCATTCGTAACTTATTATATGAATTGGAGCTTAAAACACTCATCTAATTAGCAGTCGTGAACAAATTTAGAATATATTTAGCAATTCCTAAAAGTAATAAACTGTGTTATAAAGGATTTTGACTTATATGTATTGGTAAGGTACTTAGATTTCTTATACTAATCGATTTTAACCAAAAAAATATTACATTTGCTAAAAATAGTGAGTTTTGTAAAGCAACGGCAAGTCAAAGTCAGCAAATTTTTCCAAACGTACTCCTTGTTTTTTTCACACATTACCTCTCATATAGTAACAATAAAACAACTTAAATCAATTGATGAAGATAGAGACATCTCTTGATACCAGAAAAGCGACCCCAGAAGTTTTTTGTAGTAACGGATAACCCTTATAAAAAATGCGATTTTCTCAAAATATGTATTTTTCGAATTTTGAAAGTTTCAAAAATAATCTCTGTAAAGATCTTCAATGGAAGAGGCTGATTTTTTAAGGTATGTTGCCAGATGTATTACCTAGGTCCTGAACTAGTATCGAAGCAAAACAATTATAGCCAAAGTAATAGTGAAGGTCAATGTCAAAAAATAGAAAATGTTTTCGAAACAGAATCGCAACTTTTAAAAATACCATAAATATATAACCAAAGAATATTTTCCAAATTTAGGTGGCAAAATGAATTTTTGAGCTATATATATACATTTTTCTGATATCATTTTTTGAAAATGGCCATATTCTGGAAAATCTTGACCATTTTTTGTTGAAAATAATTCACGATCAAGGTCATGTCATGATACATTAAAATTGTTCTTAAACCAAAATCTATGTATCACATAAGCAAACTTTTATAAGCAATATTTAAACGTCTTAAACAGTGGGGTTTTGTCTATTCGAATTAGAGCCGATTATTTACTCTGATTGAAATTGTTTATTCCCAATTTACAAACCTGCTGATTTAATAAAACTTAAAAATGCAAAACATTATCTCCTTATTACCAAAATCAAAAGCAGATGTTATCGATATTAAAATTAAATTTGATCAACATATTTCATCGTAAAACAATATATAAATCAACATCCTCAAAAAATAGTTTGCACCACATAGCAACTAAAATATGGAATAACTTAACACTAAAAACGCAACGATAGGTCATAATGACCTATAAGCCTTTTTTGTTTGCTTCATTATTCATTTAACAAAAGCACTTGCAGGTACATATACTTCCAATTATGTTGATAATCTCATTGAATTTGCTGTTAATAGAAATCTTGTTTCTATTCAATAATTTTCGCATTGAAACAGTAGATATAAATATATTCTCAAGGAGTGCTCGCTGTTCTAGTGATAAACAATGAAATAGAAAAAAACTACAACAACTTGCGAACATTCTACCTTCATAGACAATCTATGCTTGGCGACAATAACAAATGGATAAGCATCTACTTAAGATAGAAATGAAGTTAAGACTCAAATATTTAAGCAGTCTGCTTGGAAAATATTTAGTCTGTGTTTATATTGACTGGATACTATGGATGGTTGTCTAGATCTAAGTAAATTAATTGCATAATACATTCTTTTGGGAATATAAAACATGATTTTCTCCCATTTTAATTATTTTATAATATAGTTTTTCGTCTGTAATAATTTTTGAAATTGGAATGTAATCACAAATGATTGCCATTCTGAAAGCTTTTTTTGACATTATCCAGTGATTCTAATAGGTAATCTGATGCGCTAACCCAAACTGAGCAGGAATATGTTTATCTCAAAACAACGAAAGACTTATACACAATATTAAGTTCATTTTGTAATAGAATTCCTTTGTAGCTGTCAACATTGTTTCGGAAAATAATTTTTGAACATTCTGTTCAATTACATCGAAATCTATTTATATATAAAGCAAAAAATGAGAAAAGTGATAGATAATTGCACATTAAAAACTGCCTAGTCTACAACAGTATGGTTTTTAAATTGTAACTAGCCGTAGAATTTGAAAATATTTTTAGAAATTGAAAATGAGTGAGTGAAGATAAATTCATTATCACACGAATGATTTGCAACAAACACTGTCACAGCCAAATTGAAGACTTCAGTTTTAAATTTTAAAACTATCCGTGAAATAAAACAATTTCAATATAGTACTGTAAACATGTACATGTATCTAAATAAAGCAGTTTGAAAGTTAAGCAACTGCTTACGGCTTATCAGCATCGATTTGTCTCAGGGCGGCAAGCACGCCTTCAACATCACCTCTGGCGAGATCAAGATTAGCATTAGCGATCACTACTCGCGACTCTTCACTTGTGCCTTTGAATTCGTTGATAGCATCTTGCATCACTTTCGTAGCCTCATGCTAAAAAACTTGTTATTGATCTTTAGCTGGTAATATAACTAATTTAGGTCCTCGCAGGAGATAAAAATCAATATATAAATATATCCTAATATAACTTCAGATATCGGTAATTGAATTGGCTTGAGAAAACTGTTACATAAAATGCAGAATTACATCGATTGCTAAATACTTACGACATTGCCATCATTTCGGTGACACTCACTGAGTTCCAAAAATATGGTAAGTCGCTCGGAATCAGAGATTGGCGTTGTAGGAGTGTTGGCTGCTGAATTGACACGTGCACGACCGGTCACCTTTCGTACTCCTGGAAGATTCAGTGCAGACTCTAGAGTCTTTCTTGCATCCGTGAATTGTTGGCGTTTATTGTGAACTCTAAAAAACAATACTTTGCTAAAAATCAACAAAAATTAAATAAGACTGAAATGATATAAAATGTAATTGCATATCTATATAAGGAATACATAGCGAAAAAATGCTAAATAGTACGTAATTATGCGATAGTTATTATTATTGAATACAGTAAATACTGATAAAGATTAATATTCCCTCAATCTGCATTTTCAAGGTTTGCACAGTAATATATTAAAAACACACCTTTGCAGGACTAATCAGTTTCTAGGCGCCGGAATCACGACTTGATTGAGAACAGGGATAATTAAAAAATTATGGGAGGATTTCCTTTAAATTATTTCCAAATACAATAAATATACCGGCATCTGATAGATTTCAAGTAGCTTGATTTACTTACAAAATGAAATTACTGCTTTGATAAACCCAGCAACCATTTAGATTTTGTTAATAAAATTTAAAAGAACCGGTATCAACTACTGAGGCAACAGTTGAATTGACACTTGCGTTAAACATAGTCATTTACAAAATCACTTAAATCATTTACTTGGCTTTGGCTAATAAATAAGTGGGAGTATTTCTGACAGAGAAATTCAGCGAGAGCGCTTGCGAAAGTGCTGATTCTGCTTTTGAGAATTGACCAGTCTCTACATGAATCTGAGCCATGAGCAGATGCGCATCTGAAATGTCAGCATCGCTCCCCCGATCAATACAGTCCTGTAGAAGACTCTCAGCGGTTGATAAATCCCCTATAATGTAAACATGACATTACTAATATCAAAACTGTCTAAGTGGAACTTAAGGTATGCAACAAACAAATATATGCGTGTATATCAGAAAATGAATTTCTACATATAAATTTGTCTGACATTACAGATGAGCATACATCTTGTCTATTTTCCCAATACCATTAAAGTAACGGGCACTAAATCTTCCAAAATGGCCGAAGTGGGTTAAATTTGAAAATGCTACGGATGCAAAACAATAATATTTCAGCAATGTTAGGACGATAGACTTTCAGTTTTCAGTAGTAAATGACAGTATTTTTATTGGAAGTATGACGTGGATCATTTGTTCATGTAGGAAAAAATGTATACTACGAGTACGATAACAAATTTGAAGTAAAAAATCAATGATATTAGGAGTGAGTTGTGAATAAATAAATATACGTGGTATTTAAATAAGCTTTAGTATCAATATTAGGCTAACGATGAACAACAATGATTCAATCAGATTTAATAAAAGAAGTTGAATAATTCTGCTTTAAATATCTTTTAATTAAATGAGTAATCAACACGATCTAAGGTGTTTTCCCATATATTGTCAAGATTATACCAGCTTTAGGTTCTTAACAACTTTGTAAATAATTATCATTTTGTGAAAAAGAGAAGAATGGTTTTCAGAGTGCAAAACGCTGCAAACGTATTTCGTATACTAGTGTGTCATGTTATCAAATATGTATGATTTAAGAAGTATTGAAACAAACAAACCTGTTAAAAATTTAATGTAGGCTCCATAGTATTTCGCTTCAAAAAGTCCGGGCATATACTTGAGCACAGTGTCTAAGACAGAGGCAGCGAAATTAAACATTATGTTTGGCTGTTTGCTATTGGAGATATTCTAAATATTACGTATGCTACAAAAATATTGTATTATGGAGATTATTAAATAAGAGGAAACTAAGCACACTATTTCCAACACTTCAACAATGATGGCAGCGCAATTAGTTTCTTAAACCTTATTGGTAAACGTGATTGCAAAAGTTAGTCAATTAAGAATAGATTGAAACAAGGCTTTTCCAAGTGCCAAAAACAAAAGATCCTAATGTGGCCGACAAATTTCCTAGCTAAATTCACACTATCTTCATTTTTATTAATTTCATTCACTGAGTTATACATGATTGATTACTACTTTATATTTCGCGTAGCATACACACATTTTAAAATTTGTACACAACTTTCTCGGCTAACAACAAATATCCTACCGCATACCTAGCTTTATTCCCAAATTTTTCATTACATTTCATTTATAAGACTATTCTCATAAGCGAAACCATTTTTTAAAATTAATGTGCCAACAGCATACAAATGTAAAATATACAATATAGCGCTCGGGAAGAAATTAACTTACAACTTTGTTGTAAATCAAATTAAATTCCAAAAAGCTACAGTCAAAAGTGCATGGTGAATCAATTAACTTGGAAAATGTAATTGAGACAAAGTTGTCACACATTTGTAGGTGAGCTATTTACATATTATTCTAACAAAAATGGTATATTTGAGAACCAATTCTATAAATTGTTCTTGCTTGACAAAATATACATGTCAAAGAATTCTGCGAAATTAACTAAAAAATGCCTACTTCTGGAGGAATAGTTTTCAAGAGTAACTTCACATTTTCAGTTCGGAAGTCAGCATCGAGTGCACACAAATACTCTGGTCCAACACCTACTCTCTAAATTTATTATTAAAGATATATGCACAGGTTGAATAAATGAATGAGTACCAAAATGGAGCTGTGCTGAAAATCAACAGCTTTTTTAATGAGCGCGAACACCTTATCTGTGTGTCCCTTCTGCTTCAAAATAATGGCTTGAGTGAATAGAAGATTCTAAAGGAATTAAACCTAAAATTATTCAAAAAGGCAACTACATACTGCTAGAAATATACTTTCATCCCGCGTGGTAACTCCAGCACTCATCGATTCCTTGATGATTTCTAATTCATTAAAGATTTTATCAAAATCACGCGTTTTTCCCGATTCCAACTTGCAACGGTTGAAACCTAAATGTAGCTTCTGAAAAAAACACTAAGAATAGATTTAATTATCTAAAATTTAAAAAATGAATTCCTTAAACATCTATGTAAAATTTGAACAAAAATTTGCTACTCTTTTAAGGCGAATTTCTTACAAATTTTATATTGTTTGCTCGATCTGAATGCCTTACTGTGTGAGTGTAAAAAGATCTGTGGATTGTGTACATCTGCTAAGATCTATATGACACTTTCTAGTGAGGCCATGAATTTCTATAACAGTAACAAGATGAACTGCACTTTTAAAACTAGCCAATGAAGGCGGAACGTGCACTAAATCAGATTGAAATTCAATCAATGAGTAACACTTACCTCACTTTCAATTACAAAAGGGTAGTTCACATCCTGTTAGGGTGATAGAAACGAAGTATCAAGCAATAGCAATTAACACTGTTTACCCAGATACCCGTCTGGGTTCTTAATTCTCGCACATACTTTCAAGCAATGATATTTGAACGTATTGATAAAGTGAAACCAATAAAAAAATGTCACTTTTATGATACAACATAAATTAAAACTTTTAAATTTCAAGCAACATGTAGCAGAAAACAAATGCATATTTTTAACCTAGGACAGTTAATACTTTTTTATTATTAGAGTCATGAATTTAAATGCTAAAGCCATTGTTGATTAAAATTGACAATTTTTACAAAAGTAGGGTTTCTCCTTTTTAGTAACAAGCCATATTTAATGCTGTTGCTTCATTGTCTGCATATCTAGGCTCATGATATTCCCGAGCAGTTGAATATGGACTGAAGCACACCACAAGGAAGGTATCTTCAATGCTATTCCCAATAATATTCCTTGAATACCGTATCTGCATTCGCATGTACACAAGAATTGCAAAGATTGCAAATATCAATACCAAAATAAAAAAGCTAGTTATAAGGAAGATATCAAATATTTCAGGAAGAAAAAATATCATGATTAGAAACATTATTCCACCCACTAAAGCAGCCACAAAAACAGAAATATAGTGCAATTAGGGCAATGTAAACGAACTAGAATTTGGAATTCCTTGCCACAAAGATATGACCAACGTACGGCAGGAAACATGTCAAATAAAGCAAATGGAATATCAGAGAAGCATCCCAAAATATCTTGATGCCAGCCAAGTGCACTTTGCATAAGAATTACTTCACCCTTAGAACTTTGTTGTGGTTGGTTTTGATGAATGACAATTTTGTGGGAAATATATAATAATAATACTGTTTAGAATCAGTTTTAAACATTACCTAGCATGGCACGAGCATTATCAGGGTCTGCCTCCATTGCTTTAACAAAGACGTTGGATGCAGTGGTAAATGTGTCAGGGGAAACTGCAGTTTTTAATAAAAGTTCTCCCTGTTCGACAAGGTTGTTGGAAGATGCATCAATGCTAACGACATGCTGCATCATTGAAACTGCTTGCTGCAAGATTAACGAATTCCGACCACACTAAACATTTGACAATGAAGAACATGAAATTATTGATAAACAACATTCTATTTCCGGTTTAAATTTTCAAAAGAAAATTTAATTTCCTAATTAACTTTTTCCTTTATTAGTAGGCCACACAGAACGTTCATTCGCAGATTAAAGGGAGATGATGGAGGTCGATCACTCCCCCTTACTAAGAAAGATTTTAATAGTCAAAACAATTGCATTATTACATCGAGGTAATATTACTCTGCTTGAATTTCTCTTCTTATCTTAATTCCCCTCCAATAGTTTTTGAAGTTATATCTAGAAAATGCCTGTAGCATTAATCTTTAAACTTGCGCAGAATAAGCGACAGATCAATTAATATAAGTTATTTTGGGGTTCTATAAAATTTTAGGATTTAATTGTAATAAAGTGAATCGAAAATCAATTGGCAATAACCTTAAGCTGGTCAAAATGGATAGTGTTTTGCGTTCTTGTGTGTGCCTCACGGTTGACAAAAATTAATACGAACAAAATTTGCATGTTCGTCTCATGAGTAGTCAAGGCAATTGGGTTAAAGAAAATCAAACAATGTTTCATATTTTCATTGGCGTCAGGGAAATGGACAGCAAAAATGGCATCGAATGCGGAAAAAGTAAACTTTAGAGTTAGCTTATCATACGTCCCAATTTTATCGGGATAGTCCAATATAAAGCTTACTGTCTGTCTCGCTATCCCGACAAGTTCTCTAGGGAAGCAAAATTTGTCCCGATTTTTTCATTTAAATCTCTAAATCAGCATCTCACGGAAACACCTTATTGGCGTTTAATACCTTGAGAACAAGCCATAATTAACTAAACAGCAGCAAACCAATTGTATCAACCAGGTGTCAATTAGTAGCTAACAAAGTTAAATTGTTATTTTTTTAAAATTGATACATTACATAACTTTAGTGTAAAAGGTGCACTTTGCGCAATGGGAACCAAAACGTCCCAAAGAATACCTCCTCACGGTGGTACCTGGGTAATGCTAGCACTCACTGGCCGCGTCGGTGTGCAGAGTCCCGAACCTACATCGGACGTTAAAACCAGGGTACAGAAGATGCCACTATATGTACTTTGTACATATGGGGCGGTAACGGTCGAGAAGCCTGTCTGTTCTAGTGTTGTGGAGACAGACGGCGACGAAGTGGAAACACTGCTAGCGAGACTGCTACTGGCATCAGTTAGGGTGCGTCTCATAGGACAGTCATACAGAGATGAAACTCTCTGTCTCTGGCCTATGAGATAGGCCTAGGCCAGCGTTTGCTGTGTCACAGGTAGTTATGATCCAACATCTTACGGGGTATGGTCCGGACCCGGATTTTGGTTTCACCCACTGATTTAGTCTGTTGACTTCTTCAGTAACCCCACTTTCCGCAAGAATATACCTCTGTTTATTCGTCTCTGTTTATTTAAAAAATATTATGGTCACCTTGTGTTAGAGTGGTAGCAATTTCTGTTTAGTGTAAACTTTGTTTGATTAAAAAAGCTGCAAATTACTTCTTAGTTTGAAATTTGTTGTACACTGCCTCGTATTTATGAAATATATATGATGAATAGCACTCTTAGTGATTGGTTTCTAAATTTTACATTCGATCTTTAAAATTTCAAAAAAAACAAACCCTGCAAATGTACTCAGAAACCATTTAAAAAATGCTTTAAGCATCTCAAACCATGTCGCATTGGATTTACATAAAGCATAGCTTACCATGCGAGAAAATAGTTTCGCGTTGAACGAAAAGAGTGCGGCACTTCCTTCTTCTAGCGCATGCAGTTGATCAATGAATTTCTGGATAGTGTTACTGGCTTCTGCATAATTTGCTTCTCGACAAAGGAGGTACATTATTTGCATTTGCAGAGCAGGTAGAAGACATAATTCCGACCCCGTCGATCTAGAAATACAGTCCAAAAAGAAAACACTCATTCTTTACCACCTGCTTTCTTTGCAGGAAAAGTTTTGTGACTACAATCATTGCTTAAAACAGCGATGTATATTAACTAATAAATATTATAAATGTAGTGTTAAAACTTTATATACAGTGAGATAAACATGATGTACTAAAGCAGACAAAAAACATTAGATGATGAAGGGTTAAATACGAATAAAATACATGGACTTACATGCAATCGACTGCAAGTTGTTGCGCATCCTCCCACTGACCAAGAGCTAACTCCAATCTCATTTTCTCAATTGTTTTAGGCTCAAAATGACTGATTCGCAAAGAATTCAAAATGCTCAATGCCTTCTTGTAGTCTCCCTTCATTTCAAAACAACGGACTTTGCCGAGAAGCAGTTCTGGATCCTCCGACTCATTAGTTTGTAGAGAGCTAAAAAAACGAATCTCAACTGCGACACTACTTTCGCATATATATATATATATTAGAAACACTTCATGTTAATGAAAAGGACGTGAGGAATTTAGGCGTCAAATCACTACGAACAATTAATAAAAATAATGCAATTCTTTTAAAAAAAATTAATTTATTAAATACTATTCAATAGGGGATGTAGCAAAATATCTATTTACACGTGGTTAATTCATTAATCCACAAAAGCTCAACATTTATGGCAAAGGGATCGATGCCTAACGAATTAGTAACTTCGTCAAATTATTATTGATAGATTTGATTTTGACAGAATTTGAAATGTATGAATGCATGGTTGTAAATATTTGGAAGTTAATGACACTGTATTATGTTCCTTAAATAGCTTCCTCAAAATTCACCATTTTTAAGTTACAATGGAAAATTGGAATATGATAAGCTCTTATATGAAACATTTATGGTTTAGGAACTGCTGGACGTTGGCAAGAAACAATTAGAGAAAAATGGGAAATAGTTTTGAACATCTTAAAATGTTTGAAATATTAGAAGCGATCAAGAAGCAAAATAGTCAGAAGCCAAAAAAAAATCTGCATTGGAAAATGATTATGTCATTCATGGCATCAAGAGTATATAAGAAAATTGAATTCAATTTTTATACCCACTGTTAATAAAAAATGAAAAAGTAGGATCACAATACTAAGGCTTTATATATAAATAATATGGAGCTTTCTAACATAAAAACAGGTAGTGGTTTGGTAATTTTTCAAAGCATAGTCTCAGGGAGCACATTTTTGAAAATTTCGAAGGCGAATATTTTCGTACTTTACGGAAGGGCAAATTTCTTGACAACTGAATTAGATATTCAACGAACCTAAAACAAGCCTGATTTTTAATCATACAGAATTTATTTCTCTGCTTTTCCCTTACAGGAAGATTGCAGTACTTTAGCTCCCTCCGAATTTGAACGTTGTTAATTTGATCCTCCAAACTTTTCTTATTATTTAGTTCAATATACGTTTCTTAAATTGTTAAATGACATCACGAGCTTTGTAAAAAATTCTGCGAAAGCGCAATATATTCGCGAAGAACTTATTTAATTAAAACAAGTCTCATTGAAAGGCTAGCTGAACGGAGCCGAAAAACCTCAAAATCAAAACGAGCCGAGCTAAAAATATTCGGTTCGTTGACAAGTTTGCGGCAGGGTAGTAAGAGAAAGGCAACAACATCAACCCTACATAAATATTTCTAAAGTTAGTTTGACAGACAATCAATACAAAGAGCATTCATTCAATCAACAAATTAATTTGAATATAATACAATGTACGTTGTAAACATACTCATAAATTATTTATTAAAAATAACCTTGAAGACACTTTCCATAAATGTCAGTTCTATTATTACGAATTATTTGCTTAACTTTCAGATTGGGTTTTTTCGCAAGAACTTCATTTGGTTAGTACGCCAAATATCATTTTATTCAGATGAATGTTGTCATATTTTAACTACAGGGTATCCCCAAAACAAAACATAGTCAACGTTGACACTTTGCTACCATATAAAAGTATTATCAATATAATAAGAAATGTACTAAGGAATTTGCATTGTTTTGTCTTAAGCACTTTTATTAAATTTGAATTGGTTCTCGAAAATTTGCAAACTTGTTTTGTATTATGAACTAAAGATCAATTTCGAATATCCTAGAATTGACAATTGAGCTCCAATACTATTGAAAAACATTTAGAATTTGAAGTAAATGCGTACCTAGCACTTTCAAAATCTTTTTCAGCACGACGTCTAAATTCATCTTTCTTATTACCATTTATTTCGGCCTCCATCAAATAGATCCAACCCCTCAATACATGGCCCTAAATGATAAATTTTCCAAGTAGATATATCTATTATATATACCTCAAAACTTGATGAATTAATCTTTAGAATCCGATCTGCATACTGTGTCGCTTTGTCTGGTCTGTTGGAAAGGGCGAGAAAGAGTGCAGCAAACCTCAATGCATTCTCGCCAGCAGTCCGTCGCCGTTCTTTAAGCCGTTCATCTAGCTTAAGCACGGCATCACGATCTAAATAAAGTTGAAACTAAAACCCATTCGTCAAAAGCCTTAACAATGATTATCAAGAGCCATTCCAGAAGCGCATTCTTCGTAGGTGCGAGGGAGGCATTTGAAAAGACTAAGAATGAAGATATAAATACGTCTTATATACTGCTTTTACAACTTAACAAATCACTAGGGTGGTTTGGTTTTTTAAAAAGTATTGCTAATAAATGAAAAATAGCAATTCACAATAGTCACACATTTAAAAGAGTATAATTAATTGCTGTTTAGAAATACCAAAATGATATTAAATTCCTTCTGTTTTTGAATGGTCGTTCGGTGGCGAGTAACTTTTAAGGTATAGAAAACGATCTTTCCACTTCAGCGATGGGTGCCTAGCATTTTCGTTGTAAAGTATTACTTAGGCGAAACCTCTGGATTTACTATTTCGATTATTGATTAAAGTACCTCTTTTTTGTCCTTCTAAAAAATAGGGACGGATTTGACAGACGTCATCGCCAAGTCTGTTTAACCTTAAATCTCCAAAATCTAAGGGGATTCGTTCGACTGAGTAGCTTATTCCCAGCATTTTTAATCAGTGAAAACAGAAAACAACAGTTGAATGGTCAAGTATAACACAAACATTCAACAAATTGTTTATCAGGCAGAATAGCATTTACGGCGGTTAAAATATAAAAATGAAATTTTATGGCACTGTAAAAACCACTCTGCTAATCACTAGGGCAAGGCAAATGCTAATTGGTCAATCAGTATCTTGTGGTCAGAATGCTTAACTGGAATGCATTTTAAGAGAAAACAAGCCGTTGGCGCTCTATTGTGTGTGCATTGGTTGTTGCTGAAAGCGCTAAATCGAATCGTTTTCGCTGATTGTTCAAATTTTATGTCAAAATTATATACTCTGTTTGTTCTTTCAGTGATTTTATGCTTAAAGATGCCACCGGTTGCCCTTACTGCCAAAGAAAAGGCAACACACGTGTGTAACCAGTATCCCCGGGAATTTAAACTTGTGGGAAATGTTCTCGTCTGCAAATTATGCAACGTAGAGGTCAACTGTGCCCAGAAATTTAACGTCGACAGTCACAGAAAAGGCAGAGACCACCAACGAAAACTTCAATCTTCATCGACATTATCCCAATCTTCAATTACTGACACCGGCGTTTTTAACAAGTTTCACTGGGAATTTACTAAAATGTGCCTTGAAGCAAATATCCCTCTTTTCCGCATTTCAAAAGTCCGAGGATTTATTGAAAAATACACGCAAAAAACTGCCACGCGAGAGAACGGCAAGAAGTTTATTTTGCAATATTTCTAATAAAGCGACAACGGAAATCAAGGAAGGACGAACTTGTGGGTCAGAAGATTTTCGCGATTGTCGACGAAACTCAAATTGGGTTTAAAAAATATGCCAATGTATTTCTTGAAAAGATCACGCAGTTTTCATATTGCAAACTCGTAGAAGTTCGTGTAATGGAGAAGACAAATTCCGACACCATATTTCAGATGATGTTCTGCAAGATTTTTCTATACCCCACGAAAACTTCCTTCTCATTATGTCTGATGCTGCAGCATACATGATATCAGCTGTTGGGTTGCTGAAAAGGGCTTTGTGCTTTGTGGTACGCTGAAAATTTTGATGCGGTAAAAAAATTATGTCTTTTGGTGGAGGCTGTTGCAGCAGTTTCTGCTCCAGAACTACCACGCCAACTTGCGGAGGTTTACCGACTTTACAAGCAACTACCAGTGTTGATAAATGATTTAGAACGATCAGATTGTACCATTATCGAAGGGTACCAGAAGCTTACGATGATGATAAACGATCTAAAGAATCAACTTGGTGCGGAAGATACTAATGCGTATATGGAGCGTCGACTGAGCAAAATGGAAGACCTGCAAGAAATTATTACCGCTATTGGAAGTTTGACCCCTTCGGAGTACGGAGATTTGCAGAAATGTCCATCATCTGACAGTGTTGTAGAGCGCTCTTTTTCTAAACTTCAGAAGCTCCTTGAAAAGACCGCCATTTTGCCGATTACAATGTAAAGCATTATGTAATGGCATATGTTAACGCGGAATAAATGCTATTTTTACCGCTGAAATTGTGTTTTTCAAGTCAAATCGTTAGCGCTATAATTGAAATTTTTAGGTCAAAATTTGCCTTGCCCTACTAATCACATAATGAATTAACACTACAGATATTTGTTTAGAGAAAAATTACTATCGCTCAAATTTCAGGTGATTGTTCAGTCTATTCGGCAGATTTCTGATTATTAAATTGATAATAACAAATTTAGGAGGAAAATTACTAAAATATGTTCAACATAGAAAAAATGTAAAAAAGATTTTCAACAAACACTTAGACTTGGAACCATTCTCTTTCTAGATGATGTTGAAATTAATTTAAAGCTCTAAAAAACTACAAAAGTGAGATTAAGAATGACTTTATTTAGCAACTGAAGGATTACATAACAAAAAATAAAAACAAGTCAAGCTTTAAGGCAGCGAGGACAATCACAGGAGATGAAATAGGAGCAAATGGAAGAGTAGGTGAAGTTGGAGAAGGGCTCAGCAAAGAGGAAAGCCATCAAAGACTTCTTGAAGCTCGGCGGCGGGGAAAAGAAATCAATCGCTGTTGGAGGGTTAAGAGTCAAGATGTAATTAGCAGCAGTAATAGCACGATTGAAAAACGAATGAAGGGTACGACGAATGGAGAAAGTGACAACATCATCAGAGCGGGAATTAGAGAACTTAATGAAATCAAAAGGATCAAGATCCAATTTGCGAGAGAGCAGTCGATTGAACAGGAGGAGATCACAGGCATGGAAGTAGAGTGACAATGGGAGATTGGAGTATTTGAGAAGGGCATCTTTGTATGGCAAGGGAGAGATCCATTCAAAGGCACGCTTCTGGAAACGGTCCATAAAGTGGAACAAGGAACGGGAAGGTCACCAACAGGGATACGCGTAAGAGAAGAATGGCACGAGGAATTGACTTGAACAAAAAGAGTTTCACAGCGGACGAGGTATTAAAATGAACATTACGGAAAAAGGCAAATAGCGAGGAATTAGCTTTGCGGAGACGCAAAGACGCATGTCCAGTCCAATTTAAGTTTGCAGCAAGTTGAACTCCAAGATATTCTATCCTGATTAGATAAACACGGTATGCATTGAACAATTCTCTTTCACCACATAACTATTAAAAAGCTACAGCAAACATATATTGTCTAGATTGGATAACACACAATTGGTTCTACCCAATATTGATGATGAGATTCTCCAGGCTGAGAAACAAAATCATCAACATTGCCAAAACAGTCAATAATCACAAAAAATTATATTATCCCCGAATCAACATCACAATCTGAGAAAAATTTATCAACTGAAGTGAAGATTACTAAAAAAAATTGGGCCCGAGTACATCCCGACACTTTTTTTTAATTTAAAATCTAAAACTTAATCTTCGTCTTGATAATTGTTGTTTACTGACATATTTGTCAAAAGGGTCAACAGTGGGTTACCGGGTTTACACAATTGAAAAAAATCGAATTAATACTTACCACAATGGGGTTGTTCTTTGTGAGCAACAATAAGTGCCATTAATGTACATAGTTGTACATCACTATCATCTCTAATAGTCTCCAATTCGGTAATCGCTTCTTGAAGATTTACTAAAAAAGCAAAATTTTACTGTGGAACACAGTTAACTGAACATACGTTGCAACAAATTCCCAAATGCCTTGAAAAATACAAGTATGGGATCACGGCCATATCTTGAAATAGCATCCGAGGCAGCTGCAGACATATGGCCAGGAAGTTGCATTCGCCCAAAAAAGAATAGCTTTGACTAAATTATTAACAAGGTTTATGCGTTGATTCTGCTATTAAAACCTTACCAAAGTCTTAGAATCTGTACTTGCCATTATCAAAAACTAAAACATATTGAATATAACTATTATTATAGTAAATCGTAAAAAACAAAGTTTTTGTAAATTGAAGATTCCAAATACTGGTAATCTAAGGATTTTTAAGTGCTTTGCAACCTCATGGCATGATAACAAATTTTTTCGAAACTGATAAAGCCATAGCACGAATGAATATTACAAATTGTAAAATTTTTCTATTGAAAAAGTAAAATGAATCCTTTATGTCTAAATATTTAGGAGCATAATTTTGAGCGGTATAATATAAAATATTTAGGCTTAGGTATTTCGTCATCTTAAAACTGGGACCATAATTCACAAATAAATTGTACTCTGAATTGTGTGACTAAAACCTGAATACAGAATATCCACCTTACTTAAAGTAGTATCTAATGCATTGAACACAATATCTGAAGAAAACATATATATGTATATATATATATATATATATATATATATAT